>KZ651758.1:188456-207291 GCA_001010745.2 Gerris buenoi
TTATTATATTATAATAAATATAATATGAGAAAGTTTGTCTGAGTTGTCTCGGACAGATAGTTCCTCTATGGACTTTGGACCCAGTAGATCACGGATTCGATTTTCGACTCTGACAAGAGGACCCCACGGTCACTGTTCACGTAGTATCGCCATGTAAATGTAAACGGCAGCTACAGTGAAGGGGCGACTATCCGGTCACCAATGCAAAATACGGTTTACGGTTTATACAGCTGATAAAGCTATTCACCAACCCTGAGCCATCCATTACATTACATATAAGTTGTTTAAATACTTTGGCCTAAGCCCCTTTACAGGCTGTAAGCCAACGATTATTATTATGACGTCCAAGAGTTAGATAGCGTCTCCTTTTATAAATTCTATTTCAGCTTTCCATATTTGGAATCATTGAAGATTCCAACATTTTGAGAGTTACAACGACATTACTCATGTAGAATGTAGCTATATAATACTGTTAAGCCGATCAAGATGACATTCGATTACATCAAATTACATGATAGCATTTGATTCAATATCATGAACATGCTTTCTAGATTTTTAAGATAATAGGATTAATTCTAATATAATTATTTACGTGAGTAATGAAGGTTGTTTGATAATTTCTTTTTCAATGCGTCACAATTATAAAATACATTATCAATGGTTGTGATAACAATAAAAAATTAAAATAGTCTGCTGTTAAATTAGTGACACATAGCTTCCTCGCGTCCAATTCCGTATACTTTAAACTTTAATGATTTTATGATTTTACAAATTCATTTAATTTTCTCTTAGCCTTGTTCTTAAATGTCTGAAAATTGTTTGATTTTTTACATGAATTAAAGTCTCAATTTAGCACAATTGGTACTTCATGAGATTGTTACTCCCCTATATTTTATTAGAATATAAATGACTGACTAAATAACTGTGCATATCTGTTATTAGGGAAGTAACAATCTAAAGAAGTTCCGCACAATTTAAAGAGTAACAGCCTAAAGAAGAACATTCCACATACCTTCTTTAGATTGTTACTCCTCTGTTTTTTTATTTTTTTATTTATTTTTTGGATATAAAAATTATTTAACCAACACTTATAATTATTTAAACACTCCTTTGTCTAAATAACTATTAAGATAAAAGGATGTGTATTGTGTATGTGTAGTCCTATTTACTTTAGGACAAAGGAATATCACACTCTTGCTTTTATAATAGGGGTAACAGTCTAAAGAAGAAAATTCCGTGCACTCAAAAGTGTGTTGTTACTCCTCTGTTTTTTATAAGGGGAGTAACAGTTTAAAGAAGAAAATTCTATACACCTTCTTTAGACTCTTACTACCCTCTGCTTTTTTATATAAGGGGAGTAACAGTCTAAAGAAGTACATTCCGTAAACCTTCTTTAGATTGTTACTCCTTTCGTTTATTTTATAAGGGGAGTAACAGTCTTAAAGAAGTGTGAGTTCTTATCTAAATAATTTCTTGTACGCATAATGTTTCTTATCGCAACCAAACAAAGTGCTTTAATCAATCTATAGAATAATGTGCAATCGATACAATGTTTACCTTAATAAAAAGAAGAGAAAGAAATATAGGTTTCAATTAAGCCGATTGTAATCGTATATTATATATCGAGAGTCTAAAGTGTCAGGTAACTTATACGAGTTTTTTTATTTCATTTTTTCAACAAAACTATTACATAATAAATTAATTGGTTCTCATACGCAGACCTTTTAAGCCTGTCATCAAAGCTTCTTATAATATACTTTTGATATATCCATTGAAAAAAAAAGGTCTTTTATATTATATATTATTCAGAGCGAGTTGATTGTATACTCTGGGATCGTGGAACCTAACAAACAATCTGATCCAGACAAAAGGAGAGGAAAAACTGCAGCGAAATATAATATAATAAAAGAATGTGTGTGTGTGGAAAAAGTGAAAAACCATGTCAGTGGGACAAAGATGACGCAAGATGACACGCAAGGTACGTGTTTTAGTTTAAAAGTTTAGAAAAAAAATGGAACAAACTATTCATGTACAAAGGTGTTCCACAAGGACATTTAGTCGGATCATTTTATTTTTTCTCTACATTACTTTCTTTTTTTTATATTGAAACGTGTAGTATATATATTAAAGTATAATAATGACTAATACTGTTGTGAATGACTAAATTCTTTGTTCGTTTTTGTTTGTTCACTTCAGTTGACTTTCTATGTCGGGTTTACTGCAACTAATTTACTAATAGAAATTGCGAATGTGGAGTAACATGAATCTTATATATTCTTGAATTATTTTAAATGAAAAAAGTGTGCATTTTGATTGATATTACAATTATACAGCAAATACCAGAAGAATGTTAGATCAAAGGAGAATATATGATAAATTATATTATTAATACGCAGGATTTGATGACACATATCTAAAGTTAAAAGCAAAGCTGGAAGAGGGTAAAAAAATTGCCAGGAATAACACCCGTCGAAAAACGAAATTATACATTCAACAATTAAATTTAACAGCAGTTGTTCATAAAACAAAACAAAAATCATTCAAAAGAATCTTTAACATGCGTTAAAATGATAATGATATGAACTTAAGTATCATTAAATTATATAATTTTTTTTAATTGGGTAGAGAAACTTGATTTTTTTTTTTTATTAAACCATGAAAGGAGCAATTATTTTCCTCCGGGGGTTATGTTACATTTAATTTTAGTTTAAAATGTATGTTTTTTTTCTCATATGTTTTAAATTGACGATGTCGAAGAGGACAAGAAGGAATTTGGCTACTCCTTTTTGGTCATTATTGGCTAATGTAAGAAAGAATAGGTAAATCTCCACTGTTTGGACCACACCTATTTCTAATCGTCCGATTTACATGGATTTTTTTTAACTGTTCCTTTTTACATTGTAAAAAAAAAAATTCCGGTTGTATCGTTTGGTAAGTTCAATTTAAAAAAAAATACGTAAAATGTCTCTTCCTAAGAAAAATAAAGGAAGTTTATGGTTAGTTTAGGTTAAGTTTTGCACTTTTCGACCTACCCAAGCATAACCTTTCATCATTCAACGTAAAATTAACTTTTTTAAAAAAAATTACTGCATTTATTATAAGACTCTACATCCGGAATCGTTTTTTAAAATGTAAAAAGGAACAGATTTGAACCAGATTTTTAATTTGAATACCTCTATAACCACGTGCCCATTTAAATGTGGCCATCATGATTTACAGCAAGAGAATACCAAGCCGTATAATAATGTGTAATAATCAAATGCCATTTGAAAGGTTATTTTTTTTTAACTAATTTAATAAAGAAATGTGACAGTATTTATTAAAAACATTTTAATTTTTCACAGACATTTAGTTATTATGTAGAAATTAGGAAGGCCACAAGATATTTTGCAAGAATGGTTTTTTGATTATAAAATTAACACAGACACTGAACTATATTCAAGAACAAAGACAACTCAACTAGATGTTCAACACACGCACTGCACAATTATTTCGGAGAACACTTTGGTTGTAAGTCTTAAGTTACCACTAAAAAAGATACAAAATTATATGACTGCTGTGTATGTATGTAATAATGGTGCATTCATGAATCAATAGTAGTAACATGGCATCGAGTGGCTCTATCATTGAAGCATGTATATAGAAACAAATATTCATTGAATATTGATAAAATAGATCATGAAGATTTGATAGTTAAAGAGCCACCCTCCATCCTTACTATTGCACAAACTACACACCCGGGCCTTTTGCCATTTCAACTATTATAAAATGTATCTTTTCACCACGTACAAACTTCTGCTTGTATTGAAATTTTACAAGCCTAATTCAATTGTAATTCAGACGATGTATATGAAGTTTTATTAAAATCTTTACGTTAAAACGTAAGCTATCGGTATAAACGTTGTTTTCTTCATAACTTGTTTTCTCTTTTATACGTGTAAGTCCACTTCAATAGTTTAAACAATCTTACTTCAACCGCGTTGTCACACAAATTATTGGTAAACAATTTTTGTCTCATCGAATAGGTGATGATAGAATCTTTTCCCGTTCTAAAATTCAAATTTTACATTTGAAACTCACGTTTACGCGAACAAACTCGCAGACGGATAACGCGGTCCAACGAACTTAGCCTGAGTATTAGTAAAAGGGGTAAATATCTACACAAAATTTCAACTAAATCGGTCAACTTCTACTCAAGATATTGTCGGACACGTAAACGTTACTGAAAGACAGGATGCATATTTTGTTGAATGCGTAAGAAGCTCGCTTCAATAATTTGCTAAATTTTAAATTAAAGTTATTAGTATTTCAAATTTAAGTTAATATATGTCTATTAAATGAGGATATTCCTACCGTCGATACTAGCTTGATCTGGAGATCACTGGACCGGTTTCGGCTAAACGACACATCAGCAGAGTCGAAGTCTCTCGTAGGCCTCAACACACTCATCGAGTGTACATGAGAAAATGCATACCTGCATACATGACGAACTTCATTCTCTCATGTAGACTCGATGAGTGTGTTAAGTGCTACGAGAGACTTCGACTCTGCTGATGTGTCGTTTAGCCTATCTCCAGATCAAGCAAGTATCGACGGTAGGGATATCCCCATTTGATAACTTACGAACTTGTGGTAACAACTTACAATTTGACTTTAATATATATCTATATTTCTTTTTAGATATTTGAAAAGAGAAAATGTTAGGTTGTATACGGGCCAGATGGGAGATATGGGGAGCGGGGCTGGGAAAGGCGGCGGAGGGGGTGGCCCGATCCGGTCGGCTGGCGGTGCCTTCGGAAGGTTGGAGGCAGCAAGGGAAGAAGAGTATTTCCATCGCAAAGTGAGTTATCTTATTTGATAAGTCAAAGAAATTTTAGTTTTTACAATAATGCGCATAGTTTTAAAAAGAAAACCTTTAATTTAAATCAAATTATAATTATTTTTAACACTGGGAGACAGACAGAGAAAAATGGACTACTGCGCCGGGACTTGAACAACGGGCCTCTACATTTCCAGTGTAACGCTCTACCAACTGAGCTACATGTATAGCAAGTCAATGTTAATGACATTAGAACTAGGAATGTATAAACTATAATCATAAGCGTTAATTCTCGGTCTAGTTCTAATATCATAAATATTGACTTGCTAAACATGTAGAAATATTAAAAGCTTGGATTCAGGACTAGTTATCAGTTACGCCAGAGAAAATCATTCTCCTGCGTAGCTCAGTTGGTAGAGCGCTACACTAGAAATGTAGAGGCCCGTGGTTCAAGTCCCGGCGCTGGAGTCTATTTTTCTGTTTGTCTCCCAGTGTTAATAATAATTATAATTTGATTTAATTTAAAATTTAAACTTTCCGTATTATGAATACAACCAAAAACTTAAAAATTGAAAGAAAACCTTTGCTAATTTGCTGTCTCATACAGGGTGTGCCTAAATATCATGTACACAGGGAAAGGGGCAATTCTTTAGTTTATTTGATGACTAAAAAGTCATATAAACATATAGGTCTGCAAACGCTTCGTTACCGATCTAATCTAAAGAGTGTTGAAATTTCAAGATTTTTTAGTTTTTTAATAAAAAGTTTTTCTTTTGTAAATAAATAAAAACGTATAAAGTAGATAAATAAGGGGAAAATAAGTACCAAAGTTTAATTAATCAAATTAATTTATTGTAATTAAAACTCAAGTCGTAATATTTATGTTGATTATATGACGATATATTTTTGATATATTTATGATGTCTAATTTATTATAATTCAACGTGATGTATAGTTTTCAATTAAAAAAAAACATCTATCGACATTATTAACTAATTACAAGTAAACTTGACTATAGAAAACTGTTTGAAGAGAAATCCGATGATGCAGCAGCAGCTGAAAAGAATAATGAAAAAATAACGAAATTGAAAGAGGGTGTGGAAAGGGAAATCAAATTTACGAAAGAACAGATACAACTCTACGAAGAAGAATTGAAGAAGATAGAGAAAGCCATGAAAGATATCAATGAACTAGTAAAACTGGTGGACGCAGAAAAACGTACAGACAAATAAAATTTTCGATCTTATAGATCTGAAAATAATTACAAGAATATTATTACAATATGGAAATAAAATATTCTTTAAAATAACTTAAGCTAAATGTATTTTGTTGAAGTACGTGGGCTGTTGAACTTTATACAGGTTTATATAGGAACCAACGTTTACATACAGAAGTCGGAAAATTAGTTAATTAACACTTTTTAGTGGTTTTTGTGTAAATTTAAATATGTACTTCTTTAGATTATTACTCCCCTAAGTTTTTTTTTTTTTTTTTTAGAATATAAATGACTTCGACTAAATAACTATTGATGTTTAGTCCAATGTTCTTTGGGACAAAGGAATAACACTTCGAAACGTTTTACACTTTCTTTAGATTGTTACTCCCTTCTGTTTTTTAAAGGGGAGTAACAATCTAAAGAAGAACATGTCGTACGCCTTCTTTAGATTGTTAAACCCCTCTGTTTTTTCATAAGGGAAATAAAATAAAGATGTGCCTTAAAATAAAGCTCTTATTTAAACTTTTACTTACTTACTTAATTTAAATATATCCTAACTTACCTTCTTACTATAATACTAACTTATAATTAACATTCTAACCATCCACTTATTAATTGTTAAAATTTACCATTGACTATTATATTATATAGGTAAACAATATGTTAATTTAAGTCTCGAATTTTAATTAAAAACTTTTTTTTTTACTGTACTATCTCCTATATATTTTGAGTATTTACAGAATAATAAATTATAATACGTCACTCAATGCTAGCTTGGCGCCAGCTAAGGCATTTTTTGTGCACTTATACTCTTTAAGTAATTACTATTCGATACGAAAATAAAATATGAATTAAAAAACATCGGTTGATTAAAACACTGCATTTGATTAGTCTTTAGGCATAGAACCTGTTGAGAACATGTTTTTAACTTGATGTAATTTACATTTTATTTAGACGAAAATTTAAATGAATAAACCTATAATTATTCACTGTAAATTTAATAAGATCTATAGGAGGAAAGTACGGAAATAACTAAAAAAAATAAAAATAAATAAATAAAACACGGGAATTGGTGCGGAAGCAAAAAAATATTGTATGCTTAAAAATTGTATACCAAGTCTGACCTTGATTAAGATTTTTGCAAAACAATTACGTTGATTATAGCTTTGAATTAGGGAATTTTTTGCTGTCCAATAAATTCATTCACTCAATAATATACATACTTTAAAATGTTATCATACAAGGTAAATAAATTGTACTCATAAGATCTTGGATTATGCTTTATAATTAGTCCAGAATATTTTATCCGTAACATAATTATCGGGGCCCAAATATTTTTGCAATTCTTTAGACTGTTAATTCCATTAAAAAAAAAAAAAAAAAAAAAAAAAAAAAAAAAAACAGAAAGGAGTAACTATCTAAAGAAAGTATTCGTAATGTTCTTCTTTAGACTGTTACTCCCCTTTTTATTAACAGAAGTGTGATACTCCTTTGTCCTAAAGTACTTTGGACTGTTGTCCAAAGTACTTTATTCATCCTTTTGTTATTTGGTCAAAGGGATGTAAAAAATAATGATATAGACTTGTATTCTATCAACAAACATAGGGGTGTACAAATCTAAAGAAGTACCAATATTTTTATAGGTACATAATTGAATAGCCATTTCTAAATTCTCCAACTTGAAGTAGGCTCACCGCTTACCTTTCTTTTCTTTTATTTCCTAATATAATTTAACTCTATAGGCGGAGATACACATGCCTGTGCCTTGAATAAAAACATGCTAGCTACTTGCACGTGGATATGTTAAATGGCATGGCTGTAGCTGGCTAGCAGGCAGACAAAAACTTAATCAAAATCCTTGGTATGTCAGTTACTGGCAAATACCCTCTTATTACTTACTCCGCCTTATTTCTTCTATATTTCGTAGAGAGACAACTTTTTTCCCCCTTAAGATGACCTCCATAGACGCTCCCATAACTAACAAAGATAATTTTGGTTAATATTTAAGATGATAATTGAATCAGTAGATATTTGAATTGAAAAAGTAAAGATTTCACAAGATAGGTCAAAGATCCATAGTGGGATAAACAATTTTTTGTGTTCTATACAACTGGCTATTTGGGAATAGATTTTTGCTAAACATAGATTTTTGCTAACATGTGCGAGGCTCAGTATAATCGCTAATTCTTTAATAATAAATAAAACGTAACAATTAAGCATAACCATACAAATCGTAATGTTCCTCAGTTTTTTAAGGCACTGTCAGTTATATATATAAGTTTATTTTATCATTTAAGCACAAAAGAGCTATCTAAATAGATAAATTCGTAATTCAAAAATAATTAAATTTAAAAAAAAGACCACTCCAAACGAATGTTTAAAAGCATTTTGATATTTTCTTTTGTTTTCGGGAATTGTAGCAAAGAGAGCAGTTAGCAGAATTAAAAGCCGCTTTAGAAGAAGGGATGAAGTTTCACGAGGATCAAATAAAACGTCACCAGGAAGCGTTAGAAAAGGCTAAAAGACATATGGAGGATATTAAGGAAACGGAATAATTAAGCACCCGTAATAAGCATCATGTAAAATAAAAACCATACAAATGTGGAACCTTCAATTATTTTTTAATATTTTTTTGCTTAGAATACAGAAGATCATAAAGATCGAAAAATGATTTCTTAAATGCGGATGTCGAATCATTAAAAATTAGAGTAAAGAAGGTTTTAAATTGCTTATCAATATTCTAAAATACGCTCAGTAATGTTAACTTAAATTTCATCCTTTCGCACTCAAAGTTTAAAGAATTCAAGATTAAGCAAGGAAGTAATAATGAATCTTTTACTTATGATTCATGATTGGTGCAGGTGAATGTGTAATCCATGCATAATTACTGTGACAGCTTCTATTAACAATATATCCGGAATATATTATTTCCCTTTAAAAAGTAAGAGATATTTACAATACCCGTAACACAGTCAATAAAGCTCGTCATTAATAGATAAAACCCGCTTCAAAAGATTCATTCTTTTAAGTTTTTTCCTCAAAAAGTCTCATTTTTAGGTTTCTTCCCCTTAAAAAGTTTCATTCTTGATTTCGTTACCCTTAAAAAATTTCCATTTTTAAACTTAATGTATGCGTTGTTTTCAGTTCATACCGATACAAAAATAGACTGCTAATTAGAGTAGTACATAGCTGCCTCGCATTCTATCACCTAAGTCATTGATTTTATGCTTTTACAAGCCATTTATAGTATAATTTGTTCAATTGTTTTTCCCCGTTATTTGAATATGTCAAAATTATTTTGTTTTTTTTACATGAAAGTATCAATTAAGCAAAAAGATCGTAGACGGCTGAAATTAGTCCAGTGCTATATACCTGCGCCTGCGGTATATTTTCGACTAACCATTCAAATTTCATAAAATCTGATGGGTACTTTTGAAGGTAGGTGTAAAATTGAAGATAAAAATGGGGTTAATTTTCCACCGTTTTTTTAAAACTGTCAAAAGGTTGACACTTATATGGGACCAACAATGGGCTAATTATGACCTATCATCCAAAATTTTAATGAAATCAGATGAGTAGTTTTTTAAAATTAAGCTTCACACCACAGACAGACACGGAACCAAAAATGTTTTCCTGATGTCTGAAACGGACCTCTGTCTTGTAATTTTTGAAATCGGAAATTGAATTTAAAAAAAAAAAAATCAAATAGCTTCCGTTCCATTACCTTCGGTAAGATCCGAAGTAAAAACTTCCTCTTGAAAGTTCAATTAAATGGAACGAGATAAAATGTTTTAAAAAATGTTTCGAGTTTTTAAAAGTGATTCTGGCAGTGGCAGTGGGTAAACATAATTTCAGTGAGTTAGCCGTGCGGCTTTATTTTATATAGACAGTGCGAGAGAGAACGGAGATTTAATTATTGTTTGTTTTCTGACCCATTAGACACCAGCGATGCGTCGGAATATTTAATAATTAAATTTCATTTACTAAGGTTACACAGAGATAGCGATAGATAAACGTGCGTAATACTTAGGTTCATACAATTAATTGCAAATGTCTCCCTGTTGCTCTTCTATACTTACAGAGTTGCCTTTATTCTCAAGAACATCAGGTTTTAGTTTTGGCTGTTGCACCATTCTGGAAATATTTAAGGTGCTTCTTTAGATTGTTACTCCCCTTATTAAGAAAACAAAGGGGAGTAACCATCTGAAGAAGGTGTTCGGAGTATTCTTCTTTAGACTGTTACTCCCCTATAAAAACATAAGTTCCTTTGTCCTAAAGTACATTGGACTAAGCACTAAGCATCCCTTTTTCTTAATAGTTATTTAGTCCAAGTCATTTATATCTAAAAAAAAAACATAGGGGAGTAACCATATAAAGAAGTACCATATTTAATGGTTATTATTATAATAAGGTTTCGATCCTGTTTTTAACTCTCATACGCTTTGTTTTTAATGTTCATATCTACATTTATTAAATAGAATATACTAGTAATCCTTAAACTTTTTTTAAAATCTGTGATCTAGACTAAAAGCACGTTTAATTAGAATGTTCTTAAGGTGAAAGCGTCTTAAATTTCGCGTTTATAGCATAACATTTAAATTATATTTTCATTATCACTGCTACAAGTTCATTGACACATTATCTGATAAGACTAATTGTAAATCACTAAAATGATAATGAATGTTTGACCTATCAAACCTAATAATATTGTACTGATATTCACAAGAAAAAAAAATGAACGGAAGTAAAAGGAGGAAGTTTATAATAATATCATATATATATAATTAATATAATTTTATTATATGATAAACAATCTAATAATAATTAAAATTGAAATAAAATACTAATTATAGTTATTCTTCCGTTTGCATTTTATCAAATTACACCGATAGCTAATCAAAACGGCATGACACTGGGATCAAATTATTGACAAATTTCAGACGTACGCCATTGATATGGAAAACCAAAAAAAATATATCTAAAAATAAATATTAAAATTAAATCTAAAGGAAATAAGAATTTAACCTTTGAGGTTTGACCTTTGATGTAATTAAATTTTTTTTGTATTATTTAGCCATAGTATTAGAGTATTAGAGTTATTTCTGTTTGCGAATGCCAATTATATAATGCATATGCACCTGATGCAGCGACAAACAAGTCTCCATTATGTAATAATTTTTATGCCTCCCCTCCCCTTGTCCCTTTTTCAGGCCTAGGCCCGTCACGGGCGGAATGAAGATTGACAATTAAAATTATACATTAATTAAGTCACAAATCAAATTCATTCAGTTCTAAACAAGATTAATAGGTATACATGTCTTAATGCTATATTATTGATTTCGTTTTTTTTTTTTTTTTTTTTTTTTTTTTTTTTTTTTTTTTTTTTTTTTTTNTTTTTTTTTTAAATCTATTTCTAAGCTTTTAAATAAAATAAATTAATAAGTAAAGATAGATTGAATGCTCCCTTAACCTGTTTAATTAAAGCGTTACCACTCAGAATAAAGAAATATAATTTTCATTTAGCAAATAGAGGATTTTCCTTATTAATCGTAATAAACACAGGACGTTTGTTCATCTTCTTTTTTTTACATAGTAGTCCAGTCAAATGGTGCATAAAAAGAGCTATAAGTGGAAAGTTCTGGTGTAATTGTTGTTAGTGCTGAAAACGAATCTGAAGTTGTCCAACAAAATTTCCCGCGGCAAAAATGAGAAATCATTGAAAAACTACTAAAAGAAATATTTTTTATTGGTTTTCAATCTATTAACGCAAAAAGTGGTCTAGTAGTAAAATAAAAAGGAGAAAATAACCAACAATTTAAAAGAAAAGAAAAATAAAAGAAGATAGTGGTTTTATGATGATTTCTCATATTTGGGTGTAAAATTTTTGTTGAACAACTCTAGATTCGTGTTCAGCACACCGAAAAACATAAAATTAACTGCCAGCGCAGTCCGGCCACCAACCGTTTACCCTTCAGCCTTCCCAATATTTCAACTCCCATTTGCGTGAAAACCATACGACGTACAAATAAATGTTATAGACATAAATTGTAGGTTATTTTCTCCTTTTTATTTTACTACTAGACCACTTTTTGCGTTAATAGATTGCATTGCAAGTTATAAGCTGAAAACCAATAAAAAATAATTTTTTTAGTAGTTTTTCAATTATTTCTCATATTTGCTTTGGATAATTTTGTTGGACAACTTCAGATTCGTGTTCAGCACCCCAAAAAACATAAAGTAAACCACTAACAACAATTACACCAGAACTTTCCACTTCAAACTACCATTTGACTGGACTATAGCTATAAGATTTTAGAAAAGATGAAATTTACATCACGGAAAAAACAACATGAGAAAAATACATGAAAAATGTGACGGTCTTAAACATATATTAGGTAGTATTAGGAAGTTGGGATAAAACAGGAGGTAGCGTGGTTTTCACTTTAGTACTGTACTTCGCCACCAGGAGTCTACATAAAAACATACCCATAATTCTATGTTTTTCTATGAAGTGGAGAAATTTTTAAGAAAAAGAAGGTTACACTGAGGCAGGTTATTTTTTTTTTATCAAAAATCAATTAAATACTTTAGATAAGATAAATTATATGTGTGTATAGTACCTAACCACTTCTTAATACTTACCTACCTTTTAATTAATCCCTATAGTAAAATTTTGTTAATGTGAATTGGAGTCTTTGGACTAAAAAAAAAATAAATAAAAATAAAATGCATTTGAACAGCATAGAGAATATAACAAGAAATTCTAATTATAACTTTGAAAGATCTTGTATGAATTTGTCTGGTTTTACTAATGCTCTCAATGTTTATTTGAAATAAAAATTAAACATTCTAAATAGACTGAATTATCTTAACAGGAAGGAGGTATGAGTGACTTTGTTTAGTTGTTTTGTTTCTTTTGAATCAGATTAGATGAGTCAAATTAGTCACAGTGTGATTTTTTTCTTAGATTTAGTAGTTCGTTGCCAAGTAGTAGGTGTGAAGGATGGTTTGTCTTGACCTCAGTTTAGTCTGAGTCATAGTTTGAGCATAGTGTCTTGAGAACTTAGCGAGAGAAACGTCATATTGAAGAGAATCGCGTGTAATGAGTGTAACAAAACGAGGACAGGACCTTGACTAGGGGCCTTGCTCTCACAGCCTTTTCCTTCCGCTTTCAGATGATAATAACAAGGCATCAAGACGATTAAACATTTAAAACACTCAAACTTCATGCCATAAAGTGCAAGGTGAACCAAACTAAACTTAAGATGATTCGTACCAAACCTTATTACATGTATGTCAGTTTAGTTAAGAAATAAATATTTGAACATTTTAATTCGAATTGCGTTTAATTATGTATTTGGGAATGTAAAGGTTGAGTAAAATGCAGTTTAAAAGAGAATGTAACAATGTAAGCCCATGAAAAAGAACGACTTTTAAAGCGAATGATTACAATTTATTTATTTTTAAATAAGTCATGCGCAATGTATCAACTCACTACTCGATAAATCACAGAACCTTGAATACTTCTTCCTGAAAAGTGGGAGGCAAAAGAAAAGACTGTCCTTCACCGCTTATAACATGTTTAAGTTCCAGAAATGAACCCCAGATATTAAATATTTGATTTGGGTGGTGGCTAAACAAATTTAAAAAGTTTCTCGACTGTGTTTTTCTTCAATGTGTCATATCGACTGATTATAAGGTAAGTTTAATTCAAAAACCAAACGACGTCTTCCAAATTTCGTCAAAATCGGTCTAGTAGTTTAGGCTACACGCGTCTGCACAGATGACAAACAGACATGTTTTAAAAAATAACACTTTTTTGGACTCAAGGGACCTCAAAACGTGTTAATCTATCAAAATCAAATTTTTACGCCATCGCAATACTTTTTCTTTATATGATAAAGTAAAAAGGCAAATAACACGATAATTAATAAATAATAAATAAAAATAACAGTCCTGTAATGACGCAATGAGCAGTCGAACGGGACTAAAATACCCAAAGGAAAAAAAAAACAAAAAAAAAACACGATAATTTTTTTAATGTCCACTTTTTACTTTCTCACATAAAGACAAGTAAGGTGCTAGTACTAGTTCTAGACGGGTTAGATGAACCACTTGTTCGAACCTAGCAATTATGTCATCACTTAGGCCCTTTTTACTATATACTTGTGGTAGAGTTCCTGCCACTTCACACGTCATACTTCTGTACATTGTACCGCCGAAGCGAGTTTGACGTGATCAATAGTGAGCTATATAAATCAGAGCATCACGGCGAGGAATCGAACCCCATCTCGTACCGCTCATGATTCAGTGATGGCCAAGCAGACGTGGTAAGTAATTTAACCCACACGGTCACGCTGGCTCTCTCATATAAAGAGAAAGTATTGTGATTGTTAGTGCCAAACCAATTGGCAGACTATTTTACTAGTGTTACAAAGTAATGATATAAGTTGATCTTTTCATCAATTTGCTATTTTTACTTTGCAATGTGATGGCTCGAAAATTCGAATTTGATGGATTTACACGTTTTGTGGCCTTATGAGTCAAAAACATGTCTGTCTGTCACCTGACATCTGAGGGTTCCTAAAAGTGGCTTCAAATTCACAACTAGCGGATCGACACGCGTCTCCGTCTACATATTATAACAATATAGTCTTGTTTTCTGGTATCTGTGACCGAGATTATTCATATAGTCCGAGATAACTCAGAATAACTTTCTCATGAAGTTATTCTGAATAACTTTCTCATGAAAGTTATTCTGAATAACTTTCTCATGAAAGTTATTCTGAATAACTTTCTCATGAAAGTTATTCTAAATAACTTTCTCATGAAAGTTATTCTGAATAACTTTCTCATGAAAGTTATTCTGAATAACTTTCTCATGAAAGTTATTCTGAGTTATCTCAAACCGATATTTTCTTTTTGCTCTTGTTCACTAGGAAATAAGCATATATATAAATCATCCTCATATATATTTTATGTCTTTTGGTCTCATTAACAATGTCTGGAACTTTATAATTCCTTGCATCCTAAACTTAATTTATTTTAATCACGTATTCTCAAGCAGTTAACACTCTAGTTGGTTTGTTATTTGCGTGAGACCCTTTTTTAACAAGATTACAGTCGCCCTACCTCTCAAAGAAGTTCCTGGAGCCACTCCTGCATTCTATATAAGGACAAACTTCACCAAGTAACATACCGATATTGAGTAAGAACACTTTTTTTTATTAAGCGACCTTCAATATCCTTATATATAAGTGAATTAAATTTATTGCTTATGTTTCCTTAATAGTTAATTTATCATTACTTAAGACTTATATCCTTATTCTGTAATAGAATTCTGTGGTAAAGCACCAACGCTAATAAAACTAAAAAGTAATATTTTTGTTTTCCTAGTCGAAGGTTACAATGTTTGTTTTCATTTGTACGCAACTCAATAAATTACTTTCAAGCCAAATTTCATAAATAAAAGTTAATATTATTGCCTACAGAATTACAAAACCTACAACCATGAAAAGAAAAAAGAAAGAAAGAAAGAAAAAAAAAAACTTCGACAACTTTCTTATATTGTTGAAACTGTATTTTAATTCCATGATATGTTCATCAGATGGTACTTTGGTTTTAGATTTTCAACAAAACCAGATTTATTTTCATCAAACTTTCTCATATAGCAGTTCATAATTACGTAGCCTAGTGTTTTCTCATTTATTAGTTTTGAAATTTTCGTAGGACACTTAATTATTATTAAAAATTTCATCAAATTTGTCATAAAAATAACTTCTACTTAACGGGGAATCGAACCCGGCCTCTCTCCGTCCACGTTTAAAGCTATAGTTATAGTGTCTCCTGAACTAAATTTTTCCCGGGGAAACGGCTTACATCGTTAGATTCGTATTTAAATGGACCTTTTTAGAATTTTTTAATCAAATTCGTCGGAACATTTTTGATTAATAATGTTTTTTTCGCGTTTGTCAGCGTTTTTACTGGGTAGCGCCCCCAAATTTGGAGCTGAAATTAATGTCTCCATTTCGCCTCGGGGTATGATTATTCTGAACATGTATGCCATATTTCTTAAAAATAAGGTAGTTTTTTTTTAGTTTTGCTGTATGGCACAACAACAACAATATAAGTACTTAATGGTGCATTGAATCGAATGATTTAAGAATTGAATAATTTAAGAAAAATTATAACTACAATAGTAACATAAATTAATCAATTATCTACATTTTTAAATTTTTTTACATCAATTACATTTTTAGAAAACTCTCTTTCCATGTTTCAATGTCAATTTTTCTGACTTCGAAAAATAGCTGTTTTAAACTAACTTATTTTCCAATATTTTAATTCCATATTGTTTTTTAAAATTTGATATTATTTTTAGAAGAAAAAAAAATTCAAAATCATAATTTAAAACCGGAAATATATTGTATGATATTCAACTGTTACATAATAACATTTTGTTTCTTTTAAACTAACTTATATTTTACAAATTTTAATTCAGCTTGATAATGTCTAAAAATATTATAACAATAATATTTTTTTTAAAAAAAAACTTTAAGAACCGGATATTAAAGACAACTTTAAATAAAAAAAAACTTGTTACATGAACCGTTAAAGACACCTGGATTCAAAATCAGATACCTCCGTTTTTTTTTAACAGAGATGCAATGATGAAAAAAACAAGACGACAGAACGGTGTTTTGTTTACGGTATAATCTATGGGATTATAGACAATATAACGGATTTATCTATCCGTTAGGTACAGATGCATGAATAATTTGGTCACATGTCAATCCCGTAAAAATAACTATATAAATGATCGAGCACAATAAAATATAAAATAATATTTTCTTTTCTTTTACTTTGAGTGTTTCTTTAATATACACCTAAAGGAAAACATAAAATGTTATTTGTATGTACTAATTCTCTATTTCTACTTTCTCGTATAAAGAGATAGTATTGTGTTGCAAAAATTTGATTTAGAGATATTGATGGATTAATACGTTTTGAGGTCCCCTGAGTCCAAAAAAGTGGGTTTTAAAAAATGTCTGTTTGTCGTCTGTCTGTGCAGACGCCTAGAGCCTAAACTAGTGGTCCGATTTTGACATTTGGCACACTTGTTCAGAAAAATCGTACCTACCCCGAGGCCAAATCGAGAAATAAATTTTAGCTCCAAATTTGGGTGCGCTACCCTCCAAAAACTAAAAACGATTTCGACGATTTTGATTAAACTAAGTAGTAAAATGTAGTCCATTTAAATACGAATCTAACGATGTAAGCCGTTTTCCCAGGAAAAATCTAATTCATGAGAAAATACCTTTAAATACGGACAGAGAGAGGCCAAGTTCGAATCCCCGCCGAGGAGAAGTTATTTTTATGATAAATTTCGATGCAACGTTCAATAATAATTAAATGTACATGTAAAAACTAATAAATGGAAAAAACTGGGCTAAGTAATTATAAACTCCAATTTGAGAAAGTTTGTCTTAGTTCTTGCGAGTACATTTAGTTAAAGAAATAAATGTTACCTTAAGGCTAGCCCGCGAATAATAAAGAGCGCACAATTATATGATTAAATAATTTTAATAGGGCATGTGATTTTGAGATTTCTTCCAATTAAAAAAAAAAAAACCAACTATCGGCGTGAAGACTAAGTATGAAATTAATGATGCCTACAACCTTTTGAAGTACAAAATTAGCTTAATTAAATAATATTTTTTTTCTTAGCTTGTAAACCTTTTTAAGAGAGCTTATAATATAAGTCTTACGTGAAGTTCTTACGTTAAGTCTAGAATATTCTTTAAAAATACATACTTTTTTTGGAGCACACTAAATTTAATGGGAATTTTTTTCAGTAAATTTTTATTGGCCCACCATAAAAGGAATTAGGATAAATTACTTCACAATTATAGGACTTGTCGTTATAGGGTGGTTAGAAGGATAGGGAAAATTTTATTTTGGAAGATTTTGGCGCTAAAAAACGCAATATTGGCGGTAAAAAATGTAATACTCATAGAATTATGTATATATTTGTTGTTGTACTCTACTCTTCTGTAGCTTTAAAGTTAAAAAAAAAAATAATAATAATAATTTGAGCTTACCACATTTGTGCGAAGCATATTTTATATTTAACTTCTCTATATTTTTCCCATGTGGGCTAATAACTTTTAAATGTCAACTCTAGCTTTTAGGGTCGAAAGATATGAACCGAAGTGTGACGGACAGACAGAGAGACACATCAACATCTATGCCTAAGGGTTTTGAGGATGACCTACAAAACCCTAATTAGTAAATAGTAAATCCAAATTTGAAGAGCAGAAGCGGAAGTCTAAGTAATAGTAAATATATCTATGAACTCCCCGACGAAATTATGCACAAGTAACCCTTTTTCTCAAGTGTAGTACAATTCCACCATTTTTGACCCTGTGTTGTTTTGATCCCAACTTTACAAGTTTTTAAATTTCAACCAGATAAAAAATAGATGATCTAGGTATTATTTATAAGGGACCATTTTTTTTAATTTTCCTAAAATTTGGTGCGATAATTTTACCGAGGATAAATATATACTTATATGTAAGAATATATTACATATCTTTAGTCTTTCTAATCCACACTTCTTACCCTGAAAAATTGCATTCCTGTATTACTTATTTAAAGAGAGAAAAATGCATTCTCTAAAAAATATTTAAAAAAAAAAAACCAAAGCTTTTATCATAATAAAATTCCACACTGAACTATAATATTACAAATACACACATGCATACATACATACAAATATATATATATATATATAAATAAAT
>KZ651758.1:210436-222307 GCA_001010745.2 Gerris buenoi
TACTTAACTAAAAAAATTACTGATTGCATTTGTACTGATTGCAACTGTTTGTAGTAACTTTTTTAATGATAAGGACTAGTATGAAAATGAGGCTATAACTCTTATTTATCAGAAATAGTGGTTTTTAAGCTAGAGACATAAGGAACTGGGCTTCATAATAATTTCCTTAGACTTTGGTTAGGCCGAAGTGGAACTATTATCTGGCAACCACGCTCACCTGACTTACCCCACGGATATTTACTTGTGGGGCACAGTCAAATTTGAAGTGCAGAAGTGCGACGACGTAACATAATATGCTGTACAGTAAAGCACTGCACTGAAGCAAGCAGTAAGTTTGCAGTAAGTACTGTTACTGAAAAGAATAGAACAGAAAAGTAAAAATATTTTGAATGGGGGAGAGAAACAAGCGAAAGAATGTATAATATAATAAAAAATATTATAAACCATATTAATGACCACTAAAAAACCACTATTTCTGATAAATAAGAGTTATAGCCTCATTACATACTAGTCCTTATTATTAAAAAAAGTTGCTACAAACAGTTGCAATCAGTACAATTAATTTTTTTAGTTAAGTAAAAACGATATTTAAAATTATATCAATGAATTAATTGTTTATTCAACTAAAAATATTCAACTTTTTAGCGAATTTTTCGCAATATTTTAGCTTTTCCGTTCGATACTCTTCAGTAGAGTACAGAATGTGTTACGTCGTTGGAAAGCTTACGAGTTGGCGTAGTTTTTAAGCTATTCAGAAATATATGTTGACTATGCGAACAACAAAGTTATGGAGGGTAATATTTTTGTTGTCATTTTTAATAAAATATTTTATTAGTTTTTAGTGGCTGTATTCTCACTTCAAATGAAACTACACGAGTAAATGTTTAGGGTTATTAAAAGAGAATTTAACGCACTTTCCAACGATGAAGATCGCATCTTTTTAGTTATATTAGTTTTTGAGTTACAGAGCATTTTATTGCAAAATTCACAAATATATCGAAACTATATATATATCGATATATCTCGAAAACGAAGGTCGATAGGACATGTGATAATATAACATTTTTGGTAGTAAATTTGATATAGTATCACACCCTGCTCTGTGTCCCTGTTGAGCTGGAACACCCTGTATAATCTAAAATGTCGGTATAATTTCATAACGAAGCATATAAACGATAAAACCATAAGGTTTTTCTTTAGTAGATAATAAGTACATCATCTTGAGTATGTCATAAGATAAATTGTATGTTATTACCTTATAGTATGAAGAATTACGTATTTAGTTTTATGTAGGGAGAAGATTTAGCTTTATTCGATTCGTATATATATGCGTCTTTCTTTTTTTCCATGTTTAGGGATTAATTAATTTTTTAATGAGGGTAGAGTTAGGAATGATGTGATAGGGGTGCTCGTATTAAAGACTAAATACGAATAA
Source organism: Gerris buenoi (assembly GCA_001010745.2). Classification (NCBI taxonomy): domain Eukaryota; kingdom Metazoa; phylum Arthropoda; class Insecta; order Hemiptera; family Gerridae; genus Gerris; species Gerris buenoi. Next base: position 211,872 of record KZ651758.1, read on the forward strand.
AAAACTTAATTTAATTATTTCCTGCCCTTTTCATATGCACACTTCGAATTTGGTTTCTACCTAAATCAATCCTATTTTAGTTTATCGTGGAAATCATTTAAGACCATATTTAGCTTATCAAGTCTAATCACGTACTGATTTACAATAGTGTAAAGTTTTCAATAATTGTTCTTGTATCATCCCCAAAAGTCTCTAAAATGAGCTTGAAAAGGTACTTCTTTAGATTGTTATTCCTCTATATTTTTATAAAAAATGTTTTAGTGACTGACTGAATAACTAATTAAAACCAAGCGATATTGGGACAAATGCGAATATCACACTTCCGTTTTTATAAGGGAGTAACAGACTAAAGAGGAACAATCCGTAAACCTTCTTTAGATTATTATTCCTATTACCTTCTGTTTTTTTTTTTAATAAGGGGAGTAATAATATAAAGAAGTGTCCTTAAAAGATTGTAATTAACCCAAATCTTCGATAAATCACTAAAATTTTAATCGCATCATTAGTTGCAGAGTTTAATATCGTACTAAAGTAAAAATATGACGAGGAAATATGTTGGAAAGGAACAAAAAACAACTCAAGAAATCCATCTTTAGTTGTTCAAAGAGATTTATAAGAGTCACGATAAATCGTGATTATCGGTGACAGAGTTATTGGGTCACGTTGTGGAACCTAGCTTCAAATATCACAAGCTTTCAAGCATTCCTAGATACAATTGTGTTCCACACTTTGCATTTATCATAGTTGTGCAGTTGTTAAATAAAGTATTGTATAATTACCAATACAATTTTAAATCAATTCAAACGGGATTATAAATAAACTCACTCCAAGTAAATGAAACTTAGAGTTAAAATTAAACAGATAATTGTCAGAAAACAAATGTTATAGACGTAGCTGAGTGGTTAGTGCAGTCACCTCTAAAACCTAGGTCAAAACAACCGGGGTGAGTTCGATTCCCAGAGAGATGAAACATATTTTCAAGTCATGATCTATCTTATCGTGGAGAGTCAGTAAAAGTGGTCGTATCCACCTTATTGTAATAAATAAGTAATCCCTATCCTGTTAAACAGGACGTAAAACAAATAAATTTATTCATACTCAGGATCAGGAAAATCGCATTGTCCACAATAAACGGCGGGACATAGTCACTCTCCACCGGATTGTTTTATTCAAATGTCTATTGTCAAGCTATGTCCCGCACACGAACTTAGCCAACCACATATTTTTAAAAGGCACCAAAAGTTTTACTTATACAATAATTTTTTGGTAATTAATAATTTTTAATAATTAAACTTCACTGCTAATAAGTATTTAATTATCACATCAATTATATCAATTTAATAATTCCATGCTTAGAATAGAAAGTACATATGCACACAGTAAACAGTAAGCATCTTATCTCGAAGTACTCGATAATACCATCACTGTTGTTTTATTTTAGTTCATGAATAGAAGTTATTCAAAAGAATAACTTCTATACGAAATTCTAGCTTGATGATGGTCAGACACTTTTTTGCATGCATCTCCAGTATTACCTCGACTTTTTGGACTTTCTAAATCATAAGATTTTAGGCTTAGGTTTCTAAATCACAAGATTTTAGGCTTAGGTTTCTAAATCACAAGATTTTAGGCTTGGGTTTCTAAATCACAAGATTTTAGGCTTAGGTTTCTAAATCACAAGATTTTAGGCTTAGGTTTCTAAATCACAAGATTTTAGGCTTAGGTTTCTAAATCACAAGATTTTAGGCTTAGGTTTCTAAATCACAAGATTTTAGGCTTAGGTTTCTAAATCACAAGATTTTAGGCTTAGGTTTCTAAATCACAAGATTTTAGGCTTAGGTTTCTAAATCACAAGATTTTAGGCTTAGGTTTCTAAATCACAAGATTTTAGGCTTAGGTTTCTAAATCACAAGATTTTAGGCTTAGGTTTCTAAATCACAAGATTTTAGGCTTAGGTTTCTAAATCACAAGATTTTAGGCTTAGGTTTCTAAATCACAAGATTTTAGGCTTAGGTTTCTAAATCACAAGATTTTAGGCTTAGGTTTCTAAATCACAAGATTTTAGGCTTAGGTTTCTAAATCACAAGATTTTAGGCTTAGGTTTCTAAATCACAAGATTTTAGGCTTAGGTTTCTAAATCACAAGATTTTAGGCTTAGGTTTCTAAATCACAAGATTTTAGGCTTAGGTTTCTAAATCACAAGATTTTAGGCTTAGGTTTCTAAATCACAAGATTTTAGGCTTAGGTTTCTAAATCACAAGATTTTAGGCTTAGGTTTCTAAATCACAAGATTTTAGGCTTAGGTTTCTAAATCACAAGATTTTAGGCTTAGGTTTCTAAATCACAAGATTTTAGGCTTAGGTTTCTAAATCACAAGATTTTAGGCTTAGGTTTCTAAATCACAAGATTTTAGGCTTAGGTTTCTAAATCACAAGATTTTAGGCTTAGGTTTCTAAATCACAAGATTTTAGGCTTAGGTTTCTAAATCACAAGATTTTAGGCTTAGGTTTCTAAATCACAAGATTTTAGGCTTAGGTTTCTAAATCACAAGATTTTAGGCTTAGGTTTCTAAATCACAAGATTTTAGGCTTAGGTTTCTAAATCACAAGATTTTAGGCTTAGGTTTCTAAATCACAAGATTTTAGGCTTAGGTTTCTAAATCACAAGATTTTAGGCTTAGGTTTCTAAATCACAAGATTTTAGGCTTAGGTTTCTAAATCACAAGATTTTAGGCTTAGGTTTCTAAATCACAAGATTTTAGGCTTAGGTTTCTAAATCACAAGATTTTAGGCTTAGGTTTCTAAATCACAAGATTTTAGGCTTAGGTTTCTAAATCACAAGATTTTAGGCTTAGGTTTCTAAATCACAAGATTTTAGGCTTAGGTTTCTAAATCACAAGATTTTAGGCTTAGGTTTCTAAATCACAAGATTTTAGGCTTAGGTTTCTAAATCACAAGATTTTAGGCTTAGGTTTCTAAATCACAAGATTTTAGGCTTAGGTTTCTAAATCACAAGATTTTAGGCTTAGGTTTCTAAATCACAAGATTTTAGGCTTAGGTTTCTAAATCACAAGATTTTAGGCTTAGGTTTCTAAATCACAAGATTTTAGGCTTAGGTTTCTAAATCACAAGATTTTAGGCTTAGGTTTCTAAATCACAAGATTTTAGGCTTAGGTTTCTAAATCACAAGATTTTAGGCTTAGGTTTCTAAATCACAAGATTTTAGGCTTAGGTTTCTAAATCACAAGATTTTAGGCTTAGGTTTCTAAATCACAAGATTTTAGGCTTAGGTTTCTAAATCACAAGATTTTAGGCTTAGGTTTCTAAATCACAAGATTTTAGGCTTAGGTTTCTAAATCACAAGATTTTAGGCTTAGGTTTCTAAATCACAAGATTTTAGGCTTAGGTTTCTAAATCACAAGATTTTAGGCTTAGGTTTCTAAATCACAAGATTTTAGGCTTAGGTTTCTAAATCACAAGATTTTAGGCTTAGGTTTCTAAATCACAAGATTTTAGGCTTAGGTTTCTAAATCACAAGATTTTAGGCTTAGGTTTCTAAATCACAAGATTTTAGGCTTAGGTTTCTAAATCACAAGATTTTAGGCTTAGGTTTCTAAATCACAAGATTTTAGGCTTAGGTTTCTAAATCACAAGATTTTAGGCTTAGGTTTCTAAATCACAAGATTTTAGGCTTAGGTTTCTAAATCACAAGATTTTAGGCTTAGGTTTCTAAATCACAAGNCCCCCCCCCAAGTTAAAAAGGATAAGCTAAAAATGATAAAGGTGTTCTATAAGTAGCTTTAGTATATAATAGAGGATAATATATAATATTTTCATGTCAGGTTATATTCTGTTATTCCATACCCTCTTGTTTTGTATTATATTGTATTTAAGCTTACCGGCTTACACCCACGTATCTTCTGACCCAGATTTTAATCCTGACCCCGGACAAACCCTGTCCTCCTTTTATCTATTGTTAAATAAATGTCCTTTTAGTACTGTTGTATTTAAATAAAGGCAAAACACATCCTATTATATACATGAGGAGAGTATATGTAATTACTATCATCTTTTGAAATTTGAAATCTAGGTCTAGGGAGAAAAGAGAAGATATTATTTTAAAAATAGAGTAATCGGTCCGTCATTTATGTAATTGAGTAGTGTCCCCACCACGACGACTCCCCTCGAAATTATTTGTTATTTCTTAGCTAAGGCAACCACATTTATTCCAATCAAAATAAATGTTTGTTTTGATTGGTTGGTCTTCAAATAGGTAGATATAATAACTTTTAAATTCTTATCTAAATTAATTTCCTTAATTTAAACTTTTTTTCTCAATACAAAATGTGGCTCGTTGCCAAGGGCTTAACGGCTCATATACATATAATAAACCAAAAAAGAAACTAGAAATGTCCTACATGATTTTTACTGAATTTTAATCCCAAAACATGTGATTAATTTTCTTGTTGATTTTATTCCCATTCAACAGCCTAGGTTATTGGTAACGCATGCGCATTGGTGCGATTGATGCGATCATTAGTGTGAAACGTGTCTCACCTTTCTGGGATTCGAACTCACAACCGAGCTTTAGACATTTGTTTCAGAGTCGAGAGCGCTAACCACTCGGCTATGCCGGCCCCTTATCTAGTTTTTCTTTATTAAAAAAAAATACCAACAATATTGTGACACTGCTAGAAAATTGAAAGTATGTTGACCCGTTTTCCAGCGGTATCATTAATTTTTATTCATTGTCTCAAAAACTAAATTTTTCCCGAGTGAGTGACTTATTTGTACGATTTTATTGGAATTTATACGGACAAAAGACAAAAAGTATGATAATATAGGTCATAAATTTAAAGAGTTAGGGAAAATAATAAAACAATGTTTCATGTATATAATAATAAAAATTATTTCTTTGTTCTTAATTCATATGCCACTTATAAATACACGTTTACTCACTCAAATTAAAAACAGCAACTAAAATAACCCACATTTACGTCATTTTTTTTATGTTTCCTCCTCAAAATACTGTTACATCAATTCATTTTTTTTTTTTTTAACTAAATTCTTATTTCTTTTGTTAAAGATCTGGCTATGATTAAAGGGAAATTTAGAAATTTTTATTGAATTTTATATATAATCAATTATTAAAATACGCGGAATACGAATTTGAATGGTTATTTGTTAAATTAATTCATGTGAACGTCAATGATCTTTGTACGTATTTTAGGTTTATTAGCTAAAACAGAGAATTAACTGTGCAATATATATCAAAATAATAACGATGTTAATTTTAATTTATACTGTAGTTGTATCCACAGCCAGCTGCTTTAGAAGATATGATGTATTATGTTTATATATTAAATATGTAATAATAATTAATACATAATATTCCAATTTATGGATTGCTTACTTACTTGTTTAGTAAGTGTAATTTATTTAAAAGAAATTGCTTTTTAACTTAATTGTTCATAACAATGAGTAATTTATAAATATAGCGGAAAAGATTTTCAAGTAGTGAATAGTGAATGAACGCTTTTTAAGCAGGCAGCCGTTTAACTATTTAGTGAGTAGTCCTCACGCGATGTCTGCCGTTTACGGTATATATCGTTCAGCATGCCGACCTTCAAAGAACGACAACTCTCTAATTTCTCGTTTAGTGTCGAAAAAACGAGAGGAGTTAACCTAATAAATGTAGAATAGATTTTGGCAATTTTAACTTCTAACGAAAAATAAAACATTGTCAATATTCATATCCTCAAACTTAGTCTATCTCTTATACGAGCAAGTTCTCATATAAGGGTAAGTGTCCATCTAAGACTAAATCTCGAGAGCTAGTCTCGAGATTAGTCTCAGAACCTTATCCACTTGAGAGCAACATCAGCCTCTCTCGAGTCTCGTCTCGGAGAGTCGGCGAGTCTCCGAGACTAGTCTCAGCCCCATGTCCACTAGCGATTTCAATCTCGAGAGTGAGTCTCGATACTAAAAAGTCTCAGATGGACACTTACCCTAAGTATGCTCGTTTGATAAGGTTAATTTGATTTTGATTGATTGATAGAGTTCAAAATTTTGGTTTTTAAGTCTGTGTGTCAGTCTGTACATAAGACTGTCTGGTCGAGACGTACTAACGGACTGGCTCGGGCTAGGAAGCCTAATCTATACTGAGCTGATTTCGATGAAATTGATTATACATATCAGATAAATTATATCATGAAATAACAGTCTAAAGAAGAATACCATACATCTTCTCTAGATTTTACCTCTTTAGATTTTCACTTGCTTTTTACTCTAGATTGTAACTCTATTCTGTTTCACTTAATATGAACAGTAACAGTCTAAAGAAGAACATTCCATACACCGCCTCTAGATTGTTATTTCCTTCTGTTTCACTTATATATAGGAAAATCAATTTTTAAATTTTTTGGTGGTCTTCATACTATGGAAAGTTTAAATATCAATTTAAATCAAATTATAATCATTAGTAATAATGGGAGACAGACAGAGAAAAATAGACTCCAGCGCCGGGAGACAGACCCGGGCCCTCCGCATTACCGGTGCAGGTACTCTTTTATCCAACTAAGCTACGCGGGAGGGCCCGGGTTCGAGTCCCGGAATAACTGATAGATATTCCCCAAATCCAAAGTTTTCAATATTCATCTATATTTAGCAAGTCAATTTATGACATTAGAACTAAATCGTGAATTAACGCATATGATTATAAAGTACTCAATTAGTACCTGTACCTTGTACAATTAATTCGAAATTCAATTTTTAAATTTTTTGGTAGTCTTCATACTAGGGAAAGTTTAAATATCAATTTAAATCAAATTATAATCATTAGTAATAATAAGAGACAGACAGAGAAAAATAGACCCCAGGCCGGGACTCGAACCCGGGCCCTCCCGCGTAGCTTAGTTGGATAAAAGAGTACCTGCACCGGTAATGCGGAGGGCCCGGGTCTGTCTCTTATTATTACTAATGATTATAATTTGATTTAAATTGATATTTAAACTTTCCGTAATATGAAGACAACCAAAAAATTTAAAAATTGAATTTCGAATTAATTGTACAAGGTACAGGTACTAATTGAGTACTTTATAATCATACGCGTTAATTCTCGGTTTAGTTCTAATGTCATAAATTGACTTGCTAAATATAGATGAATATTGAAAACTTGGATTTGGGGAATATCTATCAGTTACGACAAAGAAAACCATTCTCCCGCGTAGCTTAGTTGGATAAAAGAACATCTGCACTGGAAATAAGAAGGGCCCGGGTTCGAGTCCCGGCTCTGGAGTCTATTTTTCTCTGTCTGTCTCCCATTATTACTAATGATTATAATTTGATTTTAATTATATATAGGAAGTAACAGTCTAAAGAAGAACATTCCATACACCTTCTCTAGATTGTTATTCCCTTCTGTTTCACTTATATGTGGAGTAACAGTCTAAAGAAGAACATGCCATACACCTCCTATATAGATTGAGAAATATGAGTATTGAATGGGGTCATCCTAATAAATACAAAGAAACAGCCTCTACGAAAAATTTGTTTATTTATCAATGCAGCTTTTATAAAGACATCGTCAATCATCAGTGCCGATTTCTGTAGAACTAGAGTAACATTGTAAAGAGAAACATGTAGTGGGCGAGTAAGACGCCCTAGATTATTCCTCTAGATTGTTACCCCCTTGTGTTACACTAATAAGGCGAGCAACAGTCTAAAGAAGTGCCCTATCTTTGATATAATGTATATTATCTTTTATATAATCGAGTAGTGTCCCAACAACGAACGACAACAACGACTCACCTCTAAATGATTTATAACGTTAAAAATTGATATGCCATAAGCTGGGATCGAACCCGGGGCTACTGGGAGTAAGCCAGATCCTAAACCATTTGCGCCATACCTATGTAACGGATATCGGAGCACAAAACTTCCTATTTAAATGTTTTAATTATAACTGCATAAAACTTACTATTTAAACAGTAAATATCTCTTTAAATATCTATTTTAATTATAACTAATCTCTCAGCTCTTTTTCTCAACCATATTTATTATTCTGCCCGTTACCGCGGGCCTAACGGCTAGTATAATATATAATGTATATACCAAATAGTTATCTTTTATGTGTGTACAAAAAAATAAAAACTTGAAGAAGCTGTTTAATATTTTTATTTGATACTTTTTAATTTATTTATCCCTTTTTTTCAAGACCTTAAACAATGCCTTAATGTATTTATAACTTCGCTGCTCGATCGGTCTATATTATTCTTGTTGAGCTTCTAACTTTGTTTTTTTTAATGTGACTGCTATTCGGGGTCTTTGGTATTTCTGACTCATGCATTCCATTGTCCAAAGAAGATATTTTAATCTGTTCAGCATCATGTTAACCTGGCCCCAGCTGGTACCTGAAACTTTTAGACCCAACTACAATGAAATATTGACTCTTGTCTCAAGGTAATGCATTGTAGTTGCATAAACTCCCGACGATTAATAAAAAAAAATGTCTCCCTTCTTTTTTTAACAAATAAAAAATTATTTTTTGCTTATGTAAAGAAATATTTTTGTAGTTGTTTAAAAGTCTTTCGTTTAATCCAAACATGGAATTGTTAATTTTATTTTTGTATATCCAATAATTCTACTTATGGAATTCTCCGCAAACATTAAACAAATAATTAATCTGAAACCCTTTTTATTTATTTTTTTTTTTTTTGAAAAATTAAAAAAAAATTTTCACAACACCAAAATGTCTTAACAAATAACAAAAATACACTTGAATTAATAATAGTTTTGAAATTATAATTTGAAATGTTTTTTGGAACCCTCATAATAATTTTGACTTATAGCTTACTTAGCACTAGCCTTTTTAAGGATAGAAAGTTAATTAAATACAATATTTTATAATCTTTGACGACAGATTAGTGTGTATACTGGAAGTAAAAACATCGATTGTTGTAACATTATTCTGCGAACCAATAATATAAGTGGGTGTTGTAACAGTATCGCTCCCTCTGGTCAAATCTCACTTTTCCTAAAAAGGATTCGCCGCTTTCTTTCTATTTCTTGAATTTCATTAACAGTTGTTATATATCAAGAGTCAAATAACAAAATTAGTCATTTCTTCAAATTGACCACAAACTAAAAAACAAAATTGGTGAGAAGTGGATAGTAATTGAATATGTATAATGTATTGCAGTTTTTTCTTAACTAGTTGTTTAACATTATTATAAGTTATTTATTGTTAAGTTGTTATTTATTGTTAAGTTGTTATAACATTATTATAAGTTTATTATTTAACTTTAATGTTGTCATTGTGTGTATTAACATTTTAAACTATTCAAAACCGGTACTTCTTTAAATTGTTACTCCCCTTTGCTTTTTTAGAATATAAATGACTTTGACTAAACAACTATTAAGACTTTGGGACAAAGGAATATCAAACTTCTGTTTTTATAATGGGAGTAACAGTCTAAAGAAGAATATTCCGTACACCTTCTTTAGATTTGACTCCGCTCTAGGTTTTTTTATAAGGGGAGTAACAAGCTAAAGAAGTACCTCAAAATCTTCAGCTTTATTTTAATAAATTACATTTAAACATTTTATTAAAAGAGATGTTTAGTATGCTTTTTCATTGAACATCTTTACATTTTTGGAACGAAGTTCCTTATGGCACGTTCTGGAACCCGGGAGTGAATCCGAAAAAACGACCAAAATCACCGTCACGCAAAATCCGTCACGAAATCTACCGATGGTGATAACTTGTGTAAAAGTTGTCCGACTTAGTTGAAATTTGGTACACATTTTACCAATGCCCAGGACAAATTCGTTGGACAACGTTATCTGCCCAAGCGTTCACGCGCAACGCTCGCGTAAACGAAAGCTTCAATTTTAAAATTGGGATTTTTGGACGGGAAAAAATGCTAACTTCTAGTATCTATTTAATGAGACAAACAACTTTTTTAATTAATTTTTTTTAGTAAAACGAACAACGACACTGCTATGAAGTGATAAAGATCGTTAAATTTATTAAAGCGGACCAAAACGATTAAAATAAAGAAATAACGTTTTTACCGATATCTTACGTTCTAACGTAACGATTTTAATGAAACTTTGTATATATCACCTATAGTACAATTGTAATAAGCATGTAACATTTCAACCTGATCCAAGCAAAAGTTTTTGTGAGTTAATGATTTATATTTTTTATTTTAATATTTAATTGGATTAATTTGCCGTCGGCGTTTGAGGGGGGACTCAGTTCTTTTTTGTTCTACAACCATCTGCTTTAACAATAAATTCATCATTAACTTTTTTTCTCAATATACAATATATTATTTATTGAAATACGCTCACTTCAAAGATAATAAAAAGCTTTTCATTTAATTTTGCCTTAACTCCGCTAGTAAAAATAGTTAGTTACTTATAATTTTGTCA
>KZ651758.1:229036-240616 GCA_001010745.2 Gerris buenoi
AAAAAAAAAAAAAAAAAAAAAAAAAAAAAAAAAAAAAAAAAAAAAAAAAAAAAAAAAAAAAAAAAAAAAAAAAACAAGAATGGCGCGCTCACGTAGAAGCACGTGAGGCGATAATCGCCGGTTTCTGTACGATTAAGTTAAACATTCAGTGTAATTGTTGCTTATTCTTTTTCTACACTTCCAGACCTTTAAATTGATGTATAACATGCCATGGTAACTAAAAACATTTTTAGTCGCCCGCCATATTGGCCGCCATCTTAAAATTATTAGGTGTGTTATTTTAATAGTTGCATATTCTTTTTCTACACTTCAAGACATTTAAATTGATGTATAACATGTCATGGTAACTAAAAACGTTTTTTTAGTCACCCGCCATATTGGCCGGGCCGCCATCTTGGAAATATTAAGTGTAAAAAATCCAAAATTATTCCAGTTCGAGATGTACCTGTGTGCCAAATTTCATGTTTCTAGCTATAGTAGTTTATGAATTGAAACAAGCCAACGGACGCACAGACAGACAGACAGAGCTGTTATATAAGGTTTCTTTTTACTTTGTACAGAAACCTTAAAAGGAAATTTGGCAGAAGTAAATAAAATGAACGAGAAACCGAAGAATTCAAGGAGATCCTTTCCAACAAGAATCTAGGAGAAAATATCAGAGCAGACGTTGGGACTTATTCCTCTCTGCCAAAGATCAGAGCAAGAAATAGATCTTATAATTGAATATTGGGAAGAAAAGGAGGAAAATATTAAGCTTTCTAAAAATAGCAAATAAAATGTGGTAAAATTCGCTCTTCACAAGTTCAAACGGTTTGACGTAAAATAAATATTAATTCAATAAAGATTTCTCCTTTCATTTACAATAAACTACATATATTAATTAATTAAAATTAAATATGTCATTCGAAATATCCATGTCATCATCTAATTATGAGTATTCTTCGTAACAGCTAATTAAACTGAAATATAATTAAAAACTTAATTGTACTGAATAAAAGTAAAAAATCACTAATTAGCGTATTTTTAAAACTTATGTATGAAGCTGTCAGTATTGTTTTTAAATAATTAATAATACTTTTTCTTATATACATTTTTACGAGTTATAATATTCATTTAATGAAATGTTCAGAGAAGCAGTCTCAAAGTGTAGGATAATAAATATCGTCACAACAATTCAGGTGACAAAACAGCATATGTTTTAAGAAAAACGTGTTTATGTATACAAAGTAATTAAATAGAAACAATAACATAGATTTTAAGCATAATAATATAAGCAGCTTAAAGGCAATGGGTTAACTTAGAAAAATTTCTGGAAAATCGAGTATAGAGAAAGAAACAGTGTCTTTAGGAAAAATAAGAAATAAAGCATTGAAGAAGGCAAACATTTTATCGATATTCAAGTATGAATATTCTTTCCCAAGAGTATATGCCCAAAGAAATAACTTGGACAGGCAAGTGTTTGGTTATAACTATGCAAAAAAAAAAAATATGACAGACGCAACCCAAAAGGACAGACATGCGCAGAATACATAGAACGAAGTATTCCTTGGAACTAGATAGGTTTCACTGCCAAGAATAGAAGAGGATTGACATAAACGCATTGATAAGATAAGAAATAATGCTAGTTATGAACCCTAACTAACCCCCGCATTTATTAAGAGGGTCCCAGCTTAAAACAACATGTTATAACTATGGGGGAGTGGGGAGAAATTTCTTATAATTAGAAGTGGTCACAGAGCTACCCAAAATATCACTTATAACTTCTGTTAAATAGATTGGCTAAGTATATGCTTTCAGCAAACCTACTCTAAAAACTGAAAACATTTTATACCTACAAGAAATATGTAAGTATATGTAACGAGGAATATTATAAGATAGTAGTTTGAATACGATAGTTTGAATAATGTTACAGCAATTTTAACGATAATATAAACATCGTAAAAATAAAATACCATGTAAAAGTAAAATTGCTAATGATAAAAGCAAGGAAAAAAAAAACCACAATAATATAGATCTAATCCGAACACGGATAAATAAAATAAATTTATCAGATGATTCAGCTTATAATAATCAGGAACTGAATTCAGTTTACAACCGCTAGAGTCGGTTTGACACTTTATACTTTAATGACGCGAATTCGAATTGCAGTTATAAAAAAAATAAATACAGACAATATTGTTTCACTAGAGACAGGAAGAAGGATCAAAATGGCGTATAATAGAATTGTGACGTCAGATAAACTACATTTTAAACTCAAAGCACGCTTCTTGTACTTTGGCCTTGGCTTTACACAACACCAAAACAGCACGACTCTGAACTGACAAGGAGAACAATATGGCTGTTCGACAACTAAACACATCTTCGTCTGATTTGACCCCACAGAGAGAAAGTCAAAGAAATACTTAGGAGGAAAAATGTACATTGAAAATTGAGGGTGATAAAAAGAAGATAACAATGTGCAAAAACTATATAAATGAGGTGTTTATATAAGCCTTAATAATTTGGTTTTATAATGTCAGATCTTTAGATTCACAAAATCTCCCTCTAAAAAAAGAGTAATTTTCAAGATAGGTGTGCTTAAATGTGTGTTTGTGTTCATGAGAAAGAGAAACATAGATGACATGGACCAAAAAAAGAGGACAATAGGCGCAGAAGGTTGAAACTTATATGGAACTAACAATGGGCTAATTGTGACCTACGAATCAAATTTCAATAAAATCGGACGAGTAGTTTTTAAATATACGTTTGTTCGCACAGACCGATAGACGGACAGATACGGAACCAAAAATTTTCTCTGATGTCTGAAACGTATTTCTAAAAATTAAAAATAAATTTATTTTGCATTCGAGCTTACCGAAGGTAACGAAAGCTATGTGATCGTTCTNAGTCGGTTTGACACTTTATACTTTAATGACGCGAATTCGAATTGCAGTTATAAAAAAAATAAATACAGACAATATTGTTTCACTAGAGACAGGAAGAAGGATCAAAATGGCGTATAATAGAATTGTGACGTCAGATAAACTACATTTTAAACTCAAAGCACGCTTCTTGTACTTTGGCCTTGGCTTTACACAACACCAAAACAGCACGACTCTGAACTGACAAGGAGAACAATATGGCTGTTCGACAACTAAACACATCCTCGTCTGATTTGACCCCACAGAGAGAAAGTCAAAGAAATAATTAGGGGGAAAACGTACATTGAAAATTGAGGGTGATAAAAAGAAAATAACAATGTCCAAAAACTATATAGTATAAATAAGGTGTTTATGTAAGCCTTAATAATGGTTTTGTAATGCCAGATCTATAGATTCACAAAATCTCCCTCTAAAAAAAGGAAGTGTAATTTTCATGATAGGTGTACTTAAATGTGTTTTTGTTGCATGTGAACGAAAAACATGGGCGACATGGGCTGAAAAAAGAGAGTACAATGGGCGCAGAAGGTTGAAACGTATATGGGACCAACAATGGGCTAATTGTGACCTACGTATCAAATGTCAATCAAATCGGACAAGTAGTTTTTAAGATATATGTGTGTTCGCACTGTAATAAAATTCGCAGACGACGTAGTGCTAATTGGTAAATCGAAAATAGAGGTTAGGAAAATGCTAAATGAGCTGTCATCAAGTGCCAGGGAAGTAGGCCTAAAAATAAATATGGATAAAACCAAATTAATGACTGTCAACTGCCAGGAGGACTTACAAATAGAAATTAGAGGAAAAATGGTTGAAGAGGTGAAAGACTTTATTTATCTAGGCCAGCTTATAGGAAATGAAGAAAATACTAACAAGGAAATAAAAAGACGGATTGGTCTAGGATGGCGGGCATATATGAAATATAAGAACTTATTCACATCTAACATTGCAATACATATGAAAGTAAAATTATGGAGTGCTGTCATAAAACCAGTGTTATTATATGGATGTGAAACATGGACGCTTACAAAAAAGAACATTGAAAAAATGAGGGGTTGCGTCACAAGAATGCAAAGAAGTATGCTAAGAATTAGTAGGAGGGAACGGAAGACAAATAAATGGATAAGGGAACAAACAAAAATTGAGGATATAGGAAGAGATATTATCTCCAGGAAGTGGAAATGGGCAGGTCATGTGGTTAGGACTGAAGACGGAAGATGGACCAGAAAAATATTAGATTGGGTTCCAATGGAAAATAAAAGGAAAAGAGGAAGACCAAAAACGAGATGGGACAAAGAAATGAGGGCATGCTGTGGTGAGGCGACATGGAAACGGGTGGCTATGGATAGAGATGAATGGAGAAGGATGGGAAAAGTGTATGTAGAGGAGTGGCTGTAAGGTGCTGTAAAATAAACTAGTGTTTTTTTTAAATTTATTTGGATTATTGAAAAATAAGCATTCTGTTTAATTTTAATTTTATTGTATAGTTATTGGTGTCTATTGCCAATAAGTAATTTTATATATTCCTTGTTAATGTTGGGTTTCACTATATTTATTTTGTTTTTGTTCAGATATATGTTGATTGTTTTAGATAATTGTTAGATTTATTTTTTATTGATAAAGTATATGTAGGTATATATAAATCCTATTCTAGTAGAAAATAATAGTTTATTGTAATAATGTAGACCTGTTGGTTTTATTTATGAGATTAGGCTAGAAAATATTAGAGTACAAACTGTTAATGACTTTAATAACGTGTATTTAAAATAATGTATTAGTTTAAAAAAAAATATATATATATATATATGTGTGTATATATATGTATATATGTATATATATATATATATGTATGTGTGTATATGTATATATATGTGTGTGTGTGTGTGTATATGTATGTATATATATGTATGTGTATGTATGTATGTGTGTATGTGTGCATATGTGTGTATGTGTGTATATGTGTGTGTGTATGTGTATGTATGAGTATGTATATGTATATATATATATATATATAATATAGAAATTCAAAGCCCACAGAGGCTACCACAGCGGAAGCTGATTTGAGTATATTTATAGGCCAAGATAAATGTAAATGATATATATTTTAATGCTCAATAAAATGGTTTACTACTACTACTACTACTACTAAACATGCTTTATTTACATTAAAATTTACAATATTAACTATTACAAAATATTCAGTTAAACATAACATGCTACATCATGGCAAAAAGCCTTCTGACGGAGGTCGCCTACGGACCGAGGACAACAATATGTATGCGGAAGCTGATTTGAGTATATTTATAGGCCAAGATAAATGTAAATGATATATATTTTAATGCTCAATAAAATGGTTTATTTATTTATTTTTTATTTATTTATGTATGTTCGCACAGACCGACAAACAGACAGATACGGGTCCAAAAATGTTCTCTGATGTCTGAAACTTATTTCTAAAAATTAAAAATGAACTTATTTTGCTTACAAGCTTACCGAAGGTAACGAAAGCTATGTGATCGTTCTAAAGAACAAAAAAATTGTATATGTCTCCGATTTCAAAAATCACAAGACAGAAATCCGTTTCAGACATCAGAGAACATTTTTGGTTCCGTGTTTATCTATCAGTCAATTTTTGTGAACCAACATAATATCTAAAAATCATTCGTCCATATTTCTTTTGTTAAATAAATATAACATTATATTAATATGTAATAAAAAAGTAAATTATTGGAATGTCACCTTGAAATTATATGCTTCCGTGAATTTCGGCTTTATAAAGTTCATGGCCTTAAACAAAAGTAAATAAAATTAAGAAAAGCTATTAATATAACATACACAAAAGTTTTAAAAAAAAGAAATCGGAAGGTGGGATAAAAAAAAGAAGCAATTTACAATGTAATACATCAATCGCAGCAATAATTAAAACCAAATTGCAAGTTTGTAATTTCTTATAAATTATCAGCTATAAGACTATACGCTGAAATGCTAACCTAATTAAAATGAAGTAAGGCGTTTCTAATCATATATTGGAACTCACTCATGCTGAATATAAAATAATTTATGTATATTACTAAAAAAACACTGTAAACAAACGAATGTGTCAAATTGTGCGAAGGGGCAAAGCAGTGGCCGCGCAGCGCCAGCGGTTGCTTTTCGGCGAGGAAGCGAGTAGGGGGCAGAGCCCCTTAGTATAGTAGTAAAATTATAAAGGAAAAAAAAAAAATAAAATAAACAAAAACACTCTTACTGGTTCAATTGATCAGTATATAGTCAAACCGTAAAGCCTTGTCCACTCTGCCGAACAGAACAGAGGAAACGAGCCGAAGATTGATATCTGCGCATGCCCAGTCTAAAGTACGCCTGCGCATCTCATACTGGGCATGCGCAGAAAACCTACACGGGTACCTGATTAAAACACATTAGTTAGATGACAATGACAGTGAAGTCGAAACCGATCTATACCGGTAAAGACAGTTTATTTTAATATGCATATATACAATGCTGCACTGAATATAGAAGTGGGAAATAAAACTTTATTTCCTATAGAGTATAGCTTATAAAAAATGGATAAAAACCATTCAATTATTCGGTTCTGTTTATTTAATAATATGATCGATCAACTTCAGTTCTTTTATTTGAATCCTCACCATTGTTTCAATAAAAGTTCAATGGACCAATAACATTCTCACGTAAAATAACGGGTTAAGGTAAAGTTCATTCTACTCTGTAATTGCTAAAGCATTTTAATAGAGAAGTTAAAGCTGTAAAACACTTTAAAAGAAGGTGTACATATGATTCCAACTAGACTGGTTTTAAGATGGATAGCGGCTCGTAACAGGTTTAACTAATTAAAGTTCTGCATGTCTATTCTCCTGCACAAATTAGTTAAAGACATGTGAACTAATTACTACAGACTTTAAGATTAAAATAGATCTCAATGTTAGTGTCTTATCAAAATCTCCCGCTTAAAAAAGAGAATCAATCAAGTAAAAACAAAAGATCTAAATAAAGACCCAAAAACACGTCCAGCTTATCTTTAAGAGCAGAAGATTGTTACGACTGTCCTCCACTAGTATTTGCACTAGACCCCGTTATACCGGCATCCTCTCGATTGTGTCGACCTAGAATCTTGATACAAGTCTTAAATGCTTTGAACCGTGACAAGGATTTCGAAGCCTGTAATTTTCCTTCAACCATTATTCCTATTTTTACAAGCAAAAGAGACGTATTTACACAATCCAGGCACCTGTTTCTGCAAGGTCTTTTTGTTTACTGTTTGTAGAAATGAGCTTATTGCGGAATGGGCCCATAACATTAATATACTTAAAACATTGTAGACATTTTAAGAAAAAATCGGTCCGAGAGAACTCAGACAAACTTTCTCATATACGAGTTCATTATTCCTTAGCCCAGTGTTTTCCATTTATTAGCTTTCGAGTTTTCGTAGGTAAATTTGATTATTATTGAACATTCCATAATAATTTGTCATAAAAAACTTCTCCTCGGCAGGAAATCAAACCACTCCTCTCCCTGTCAGCGGTTAAAGCTATTTTTTCAGGATCAAAATTGTTTCCGGGGAAACAGCTTTTATTGTTATATTCGTATTTAAATAGACTAAATTTTAGAATTTTTTATAGTGTAAATTTTCGGAACCGTTTTTAAGAAATAATTTTTTTTGCGTTCTTTTTCCAGAGTTTTTCGGGGATAGCGGCCCCAAATTTGGAGCTAAAATTAATTTCTCGTATTTACCTCGGGGTATGATTAAAATGAATCGTTATAATCGGCCCAATCATTTAGGCTCCACGCGTTTGCTGAGACGACAGACATTTTTTAAAAAACATTTTTTTTTTACTCATGGTACCTCAAAACGTGTAAATCTATCCAAATCTAAAAATCGAATTTTCGCGCAATCATAAATGCTTTTTCTCTATATGAGATAGTAAAAATAAGAAATTGGTAAAGGCAGCGACTTATATTATTATTTTGTCACACTAATGAAATAGTCTCCTAATTTGTGTGGTACAAATGGCACAAAGCTTCCTCACGTTTTGGACGAATGGTGACATGTGATGTCCAAGTGATTAGGTTCTCACGTTTTCAAAGTTCCCCCTGCATGAAATCACTATAATCAAATGATAACAACTGTGTCCTTCCATATTAAAGATAAACACATAATGACAACCTCACACTCTGGTACTCAGGTTGATCAAGTTTCATTCCTAAAGCGGCCCGCACACGATCAATAGTATTGTCAATACACAAAAGTATTGTCAATACTACTGACCGTGTGTGAAGTTGGTATTGATGTAAAAAAAAAATCAGTATTGATGAAAATTTGTTATTAAATTGCAAATTGACAATAGTATTTTCAATAATATTATTGACAATACTATTGATCGTGGGCGGGCCGCTTAGGTCCAGTTTGATCAATATTTGTTCCTAAAAGATTATTTGACTGTTTTCATTTTATTTAACTTTCCCTTCAACTTTAAGCATTAAATTTTACAGTAACTTCTATTATCTATTCTATTTTTTTACGTAATCTTCGAGTACTCGTCTAGTTGTCTAGTTAAAGAAAATCAGTTATGAAAACACGTTTACAGGCTGGAGGCACTTCATTAAAAACATCGAACTTAGCGTAGAAACGTGATGTAACTAGGACTTCGTGACGTTATGCCTACTGATAGGGTGGAGGACTTGGTCTCTCAACTAGAAAACACCAGGCAAGTTAGTGAACATCGTGATAAGTCACGGGGACACCCTGTCATTCACCTCCAACTAGAATCACGGACGTAAAAACATTGACACCAGCAAAAGTCGGTAAACCGAATTATATATTATTTATTAAAAATGTGCCACAAGTTAGTTAGAGCAGCCAGCTATAGATAAAGTTTGAATAAAATACATAAATGTTAATATATTTTATAATAAATTCTAAAGCTATGAGTATGATATCGGAAGGTTTAAGGTAATAGTAAATTTAAATCTAAATCAAATTATAATCACTAGTATAATGGGAGACAGACAGAGAAAAATAGACTCCAGCGAACTATTATAATTATTGATTTAAATTGATATTTAAACTTTTCGTAGTATGAAGACTACCAAAAACTTAAAAATTAAATTGGTAATAGTACATTACGCGTCATTATGCGAGTGTGGAGTTTACACCCGAGCGACAGCGAGGGTAGTAAAACCGTAGAACGGGTAGAAAAAAATAATAAACTTCCTATATGTAAGTTCGTATTTCTCTTTTGATAAAGATGAAATCAATTCATTAGTTGTATTTTGTGCCGAATAAATTATTTCGGAAGGCGTATTATTCTCCTCATATTCGTCATAATCACTTAAATCACTCATTATTTTTCACAAAAAAAAACTCGATACAAACAGTTACTTTAATTAAATAAACATAAAATTAGTTGTTAAATGTAAAAAAAACTCGTTAATCGTGCGTAAAGGTGAAGAATTCTTCTTCCTTACGGCTCTAGAGTGGTAAAGAAGAGGAATTCTTCAAAACTATGAGACACGCATGCGCAATTAATACAGGTGCGTAAAAAATCACTTTCTACGAATCTAAACAGAGATACAATGTTTATATTACGTATCAATCGTAGATAAAAGTAATATATTCACAGTAACTAAGAAATAAATTATATGAAAACACCCAATATTTAGTTAAAAAATATAACCTACCAATCAGTTTTTTGGGGCAAGGACCCTCCACCCCTGCCAATATGTATGAGCGCCCATGGGTGTAAATAAACGTTTGTTTGTGCGCATGTACAAGAGCAATAAAATCATAATCATATGAGTAGTTTTTAAGAAAACAGACTTCAAAACTAACTCGAAAGACTGACAGTCAGACACGGAACTACGGAACCAAAAATATTCCTTGATGTCTAAAACGGATTTCTGTCTTAAATTTTTTGAAATGGGAGACCTAAAATATTTTCGTTCTTCGGAACGATCACATAGCTTCCGTTACCTTCGGTAAAGTTCGATACTTAATTTTCACTTTTTTTAAAAAATATATATAATTTAGAATGAAATGAATAATAAATTTAAGAAATTGATTTTGTAGATATTTTTAAATTTAATTTTATTATTTGCTTACACCATTTTCAAACCAAAGTAAGTTATAAATATAGATTGTTATAAGTTATAACGCTATCCCCTGATTAAGAAAACTTAAAGTAGGCCTTACTAAATTAATTTTCGTAAATTTCAATTAGATACGGCACTATACTAAGTAAAAGTTTAGAAAATCCGTAATTAAAATACTTTTGGAAAATGTTACTTAAATGTCAACTGCTCCATATTTTTATTGGAACTGTCAAAGCACGAATTGTGTTCTGAACAATGTAATTATGTTTTGACAATGTTAACTAAAATAGAGTTAACAACTTGAGTTATCAAATACAACAAAAATTGAGTTAACAAGTCCATTAGCCTACGAAAATAAAGTCTACAGAACCTAAAAATATTATTTTGTGTTCTCCTTGTGTAGCTTCAATGCAAACAAAAACTTTCAAAGCAATGTATAAAAAAAAAATTAAAAAAAATAAAATAAAAAATCGCGGAATAATATAAAGAAGAAGAAGTTGGCAGCTAATCATCAAGTCCCGGTAACGTTAAATAATTGTAAAGTAGGCTTCAAAGATTAGTCCGCGACATAAAGGGATCTGTATTGTTAATTTTACAGTTTGATTTAATATAAAAATGCATTCTTAATTTTAACAAATAAAAGTTGGAAGATTTTAAAGATATTAAAAAGTAAGGTAAGAAAAGTAGGTTCAGTATGAACTAATCTATCTATATTATTAAAAAAAAAAAAAATGTAAACAAACGAGTTCAGTGAGAGTTACATACTTAATTGAGTGTAGAGTGCGTTAGGAGATACCCCTCTAGAAGAGGGATGAGTCCGGGGGGAAAAGGGAGAGCTTGAGAGTGACGCAATTCTAACTGTGTAAACAGAGTGAGGGAGATATATATTCGTCCCTTGAAGAGGAAAGCCTGTAAGGCAGAACTTGAGAGTAGGTATATTAGATCGTCAGCGAGAAAAGGAAAATAGATACATAGTAGTTTCGCCTTCCCCTACTACCTTACCCACTATACTACTTCCCTTCTCATATTCCATAACTATACTACTTACCTTCTCATATTCCGTAACTATACTACTTCCCTTCTCATATTCCATAACTATACTACTTCCCTTCTCATATTCCATAACTATACTACTTCCCTTCTCATATTCCATAACTATATTACTTCCCTTCTCATATTCCATAACTATATTACTTCCCTTCTCATACGACGTGGGCAACGCAGCGGCCGCTACCACGTCTTTTCAGGGGTTGACGAGCGAAGCGAGTAGGGGGCAGAGCCCCCTAGTTCGAATTAAAAAAAAAATACACACTTCATTGAAAGGTATCACATGATTGCTCTTTACGATGACACTATTTGTATTAATAAAATCATAATTATATGGTGTGATCAACGCATCTTCTTAGGGCCCCACTTGACACCCATTCTTACCTTCTTTACCCCTTTTTATGTTTCATTTCTAAAACAAATATTAAACTCTGAAAATTGCTCTACATTTTCAGACAACTTCCCGTTATTGTTAATAAATTGGAAAATAATTGTAATTATTAAAAAA
>KZ651758.1:256463-280939 GCA_001010745.2 Gerris buenoi
CTGGAAATTCAAGATGTGACCTAGCATTCATCAAGAATAAGAAAGCATAGCACTGAAGTAAAAGTAATATGGAATCAACAATGAGTTAGGAAGGTTGAAAGTAATATGGAATCAACAATGAATTATAGGAAGGTTGAAAGTAATATGGAATCAACAATGAGTTATAGGAAAGTTGAAAGTAATATGGAATCAACAATGAGTTATAGGAAAGTTGAAAGTAATATGGAATCAACAATGAGTTAATTGTGACCTACCATTCATCAAGAATAAGAAAGCATAGCACTCAAGGTTAAACGTATTATGGAATCAACATTGGGTTAGGAAGGTTGAAAGTATAATATGGAATCAACAATGAGTTAGGAAGGTTGAAAGTAATATGGAATTACCATTCATCTAGGAATGAGAAAGCTAATGCACAGAAGGTTAGAGGAAATAATACGGAATCAACAATGACTTAATTGTGACCTAACATTTATCAAGAATAATAAAGCATTGCACAGAAGGTTGAAAGTAATATGAATATGAAGCCAACAATGAGTGAATTGTGATCTATCATTCATCAAGATTATGAAAGCATTGCACAGAAGGTAACAAGTTATATGGCATCAACAATGAGTGAATTTGACCAACATATAAATTTCATCAAAATCGGATGGTTAGTTTTTAGGATATAGTGTTTTCGCAGTCATTTTATACGACAAACCGACCGACATTCACCAGATTAAGAGGAGAAATTCATTCTTTAGGATGACCACACAGTTTCCGATACTTTAAGCCCAGAAAGCAAAACATTAAGAAGATAAAGTTAAAAATACTTGATAATTGTCATTGTTTTATCCGTTCCATTTTTTTGTTAGTTTTACAATGTCTTGACTTTAAGGGCGTTTTAAAAACAAGGATAATAGAAGTGTGTTTGAAGCGTCTTTTTGTTTATACGAAAACCTAATTGACATTAAGTTTGCCTTTGTTAAGGGCGACATTTAAGCTGAAAGGTGATATTGTGCAGGCATTTCAACTCCTTCCCTACCCTTATCAGCTACGAGCTGGCTTAGTGCCCTACTAAATTAGATTTTACTGCAGTAACACGATTCCTAAACACTCGTTTGATAATTATAATCAAGACTTAGGTTAATTAACATTCAACTTGGAGGAAATTGCGTTTTTCGCTAACTACATTTTGATATTAGGTTGTTGTTGTTATGGATATTCATTTAAAAATACATTAGATAATAAGATTTGGAAATTTCTAAACATTTCATTTGCAAATTAGTTAGCAACCGTTCTAATAATTAAGAATTACACTAAAATAATTTAAAATTATAACCGGATTTTGGCAAGAAAATCTTTTTTGTTAAGGAGCAGAAATAAACTATATCTTTAAAATTGATATTTGATTTAAATCAAAATATAATCATTATCATTATTAACACTGGGAGACAGACAGAGAAAAATAGACTCCAGCGCCGGGATTTGAACCACGGGCCTCTGTAGTGCATGGGCGCTGGAGTCTATTAGGGTTTCGTTGGTAAAACCAAAAAAAAGAAACCCTTATAGTTTCGTTCCTGTGTCTGTCAGCCTGTCACTCTGTACGGTTCCAATAACTTTTGATCCAAAAGAGATAAAAGCGTGAAACTTACCAGTACTAAAGATCGTTTTGACGCGCACACAGGAAAAATATAGAGAACTCAAAATAATCAGCTGTTCAAATTCAAAATGGCGGATAATTCACATCGCGAGAATTTTTTTTTTTTTAAATTTTGAGTAGGGTATCAAATGAAAGGTATTGAAGAGTAGATTACAAATATATATACCACTTAGGGTTAGTGTTTCATTTTCGGCGCCATTTTGTCAAAAAACATCCAAATTTTAATAATCCCCCCCCCCCTCCTTCCCCTTACTAATTTTGTTTCACAATACCAACGAAACCCTTTTTACGTGAGAATTCACGCCTTACCAATTTATTTTTCTCGGTCTGTATCCCAGTGTTAATAATCATTATAATTTTATTTAAATTAATTTAAACTTTCCGTAGTATGAAAACTACCAAAAACTTTTTTAAAAAAGTTGATATTTGTTAACATTTATACATATTTTAAAATTTAAGTGTCTACGTAAGCATTCGAGTTATTTTTAAATAATGTAATTTGTTTACACTTCGTTTTGTAAGATTAATTTGTCATGATCATGATTTCCACCACCACTAAGGTGGAGATACATATGCTGACAAATTGGGGAAGTAGCTGATGCATGCCAAAAGAGGGTATTTGCCAGTAACTAGTATGCTAAGGATTTTTATTAAGGCCCGTTTACACGCTCAAGCCATTTGCACAAACTGGTTTGCGCAAGCCAGTTTGTGCAAATGGCTTGAATGAAATGTTGTGTTTGGGCATACAGTTTGGCTTGCGCAAACTTTATGCCTGTGTTTACACGCAACGATTTACTTCCACAAACTGGCTTGTATAAGCCAGGTTTGTGCAAATAGCTTCAGCGTGTAAACGAGCCTTTAAATTTTTATCTGTTTGCTTGCCAGCTACGGGCGTGTCATTTAACATATCCACGTGCAAGTAGCTGGCATGTTTTTGTTCAAGCTATGTTTTTAGCCCTAATAACACAGATTCCGTGTTGTCTCTACTGAGGAATTGCAGCACATTAATTGATTTCAGTATTTGTTTATGCCTCATCCTAATGTGAATGAAGTTTTATTAAAATCGTTACGTTATCATTTTAAACGTTTCGACACGCTTTAATAATTTTAACGATCTTCATTAATTCGTAGCAGTGTCGCTGTTAGTTTTACTGAGAAAAATTTGTTGGTAAATAATGTTCGTCTCATCGAATATGTGAGGATAGAATCTTTTCTTGTCCTGAAATTCCAATTTTACATTTAAAGCTAACGTTTACGCGTGCGCTGCGTGCGAACTCATGGACGGATCACGCCGTCCAATGAACTTAGCCTGAGTATTAGTAAAAGGAAAAGGAACGTGTATACCAAATTTCAACTAAATAGGCCAACTTTTACTCAACTAATCGTCGGACACGTAAACTTTACACACAGACAGAATGTAAGAACCTCGCTTGCGCTCGCTTTAATTACAGTCTATAAGATTAGAGTTGGCACAATCAAAGGCGGGAAACAACAAATGTGGAGGTAGTTTTGGGGTTATAAAAAGGGAAAATCGGTGTTGTCATGTTAAATTTTTTTTGTGGAACAGGGGTAGAGTAGAGCATTTTTTTTCTAAAGTTGCATTCAACATGGGGGACCAATAAAATCGTTTCCCTCAAAATTTTCCAGCCTTTTGATTGTGCCAACTCTAATCTTATATACTGTAATTTAAAAAGAAATATAAAAAATCACTTGTTCTTGTGTGAATTGAATAAGATAATAACACATGTTATTCCACATTTATCTCATAAATTTCTTTATTTGTCTTATATAATATGGACTACATTTATATCTTTATAGAAATGTCAATATATTCATTGTGAATCATAAAGCGGTTATATAGAGTTTATCATGACGTATAGCATGACCCTCACTTCAAGCTAAATATTAAACCAATAAAGATGAATGATATTTAAAAATTAATAAATTCGATCAGAACGTAAAACAACTCAATTTCCTTAATATCGAGAATTATATAAGTTAGACATCAGTAAAAACCTCACGTGTTCTTATCAATTAATGATTAGTATATACGTGAATTTATCATAGTGTGACAAATTTCAAGTTAAAAAGACTCAAGTATTGTATCGTTGTTTGTTTTATTTTATAGTTTCTTTTTTGGAATAAAGATCATCAATAAGAGCAAAAAGAACATAAAAAAAAATTAACAAGAAACATAAATTGATATCTTAATACTAAAATAAATAAAGATAATTATTAATTTTTTTTTTTTTTTAATTTTCCTATCCTAAAGGAAAAGTATTGTTTTCACTAAAAAAAATCTGAAACCAGGATTTAAATGGAATTATCCGTTTTGGGTTGAATTCAAATTCAAGACAATTTGAGTAGTTTTAATCTGGAAGTCTGTCTGCCAGTCTCTGACACATATAATTTAAATTTAAAAAAAAGTAATATGTAATTTTCTAATAAAATATGAATTTGTTCGCCCCAAAAACGTACGTTTCGTATTTAACCTCGAAAGTGATTAAAGGAGTTGCAAAAAATAAATAAATAAATAAAATAAAAATAAAATAAATACATAAATAAATAAATAAATAAAATAAATAAATAAAAATATATTAAGAAATGTCTTATATAAAATTGTCTAAACAAATTCAACTTTGGAGTAAGTTTTGAACAGTTAATTTTGGTCACTTTCACCTTACACTACCACAATGTGTCTGACCTTATACATATATATTATAATGTGAAAATGTTCTTTGTAAAAATATATATTTTTTGTAAAAAAAAAATATATATTATTATAAGACATATATATAAAATTGATTAAACATATTATTCAACTCAAAGTTTTGTAAACAGTTAATTTTGGTGACTTTCACCTTACACCACCACAATGGTTCTGACCTTATAAACTTGTAAACATTATGATTGTGAGAGATAAATTTTTCATGTTAAATATTCACGATTGTTGTAATGACAAATTTATATTATAAAAACTTGTTTCTTTTTCCTCGGAAAAGAGAAGAAAATTGATAACAATTGAAGTGGTTGTTATTTTTAAATTTAAAAAATAAATACCACTCAAATAAAAAAATAATTTTTTTATTAAAGTTTTGACGTTTTTGAGGTGTGTTAATTTTATCTCAAGATATCATCCGCAGTTTAAAGTATAATATTAGTCTTATGCAACGATTCAAAACTCTTAGTACAGATGCTCTTGTATTTTAAAACTGCGTTGAAGATAAAAACATTTTTAGTTATCTGATAGCACTCGTATAGTTCGCAATTCCACATCTGTTAAGTTCGGATAGAGTCAGTCATACAGATTTTTTAGGTTTCTCTTTTTTTTACAAACCAAAGCCTTTCTAGATCACGATATATTATTATTAAAAAGGTAAATTAAAATTTTATTATTTAAATATATAATAAATTGATACATTTTATTACAGATGTATCATATATCAACTAGACGTAACCGAATGATAATAAAATACAGTCTTTTATTTACAGACTTTTCTTCGTAAAATAAGTTTTTTTTTTTTTTTTACTAAGAAAACTTGTGAAATATTTTGTTATAATTTTTTTGTTATAATTATAATTTACCCCATTCAGAACAAATATTTAATTTTTTCATTTTAAATAAATAATAAAACAGTTTAAAAACGTTGAAATTAACACCTTTCTTATAAAAATAAAAGATAATATAATAACATATATATTATCAAAAGATAATATATATTTCAATTTATTTATTATTTTTATTTTTATTTATTTATTTTTTTGGTATAGATTTTTTTGGTGGACTGATGATTAAGATTGTGTCTGATTATTTATTTGTGGTAATAATTTAATATAAACAATCACTTTTTATTAATTTTGAGACGTTTTATTTACTTTTAAATGACTTAATTATTTATAAACTTACAAGAAAACAACAAAATAATTAATATAAAAATACCATTTTTAAACTGGTCTTATACCTCAATTGTTATCATGTGCAAAATTTGGGTAAGATTGAATGACGGGAAATGGTTCAAAATTGGGGTGATAGGTGTGCGATGAAACTTAAAATGCAAAGAAATATGACGCCATTTTATTTTATTTTTTTTGGTTTTTGTATTCTTTACGTTAGTTGGTTCCATGTGCCATAATTTGAAATACGGGAAGTCGTTCAATATCTGGGTAACGGAAACGTGCGATGAAACTGACAAAGCAAAGTAATATAAGACCAGTAAAAACAATTAGTTAAAATCTACCTCTAAAAAGTTTTTTTCTTTATTTTCTTTAAAATGAAAAACATTTCCCCCCAAAAAAATGTACCTATACTTTTATACTTCTTAAAAAGTTGAAAGACCTTATAATTTGCAATTAAAATCTATTCAAAACAATTTTTTTTTCCTTATTTTATATCTTGATTAAAGAGGTTACGAGTAGAATCAAGTCCATTAGGCAGACGATAGAGTAGAAGAGAACTTAAGAGGCAAGTGTGGGAAAGCATATTTAACTAAATATATGCGTCAGAACAATGCTCTTGTACCTCTTGGGAACAGCCAAAAGAATCACCCAAGAATTTTAACACCCTTAATAATAGCATGGCCTGTTGAACCCGTTAATTCTGCATTGATTTCCTTTTAAAAACACCTACTCCCACTTCCTCTGCCATATTTTTTATTGTTTTGCTAGATTAATAGTTATGTTTAATAAGTGTTTCAATCTTAAATTAAAGAAGTATTTTCTAGATCATTTGCTCAAATTGATTAACCTACAAATGGGTAATTCTTTAGACTGTTACTCCTCTTTTAAAAAAATAGGAGGGAGCAACAATCTAAATAAGGTGTACGGAATGTTCTTCTTTAGACTGTTACTCCCTTCATAAAAACATCAGTATGATATTCCTTTGTCCCAAAGTATATTGGACTAAATATCTTATTAGTTATTTGGACAAAAGAGGTGTAATTAATAATTATATCCATTTATATTCTAAAAAATATTAATATAAAAACACCATTTTTAAAAAAGTGGTCTTATTTTCAACAATTTTTTTTGACGGGAAGTGGTTCAAAATTGGGGTAATGAAAATGTGCAATGAAACGACAACGCTAAGTAAAATAAGACGTGTAATAAAACCACATAGATGAGTAACAATCTATATAGAAGTATCTAATGTATTTGATATTGTTTTCGATAAAAGGAATTACTGGTAGGCACTAGGCAATCTTAATGAATTAATTAAAGCTTCAGCTGATCTATACAATATTCAAAAATACATAGTTATGCAGTATTTATTAGTCTTATTTTATTCAGTTTTATCTATCATGATATTATGAGACCCTTATATAATATCTTTATTATTATTACAACATGTTTTGTTATAATTTACGAATGACTCTAATATGTAGTCAGTTTGTTCATCCTGAGATCTAATTAGAACAAGAACATTTGAAATATTGTCTTCTATTTGTTATAAATGTGATTTTTTCGTAAATAAGTACTCAACAGTTCCAATCTAGTCATATTAAATTAATTTACAATAGTCAAAAATGGCATGAAAATCCTCAAATGTTTATATGGTCCAAGTAATCGGAAGGAATCCTGTGTATATTTTAAATAAACATATATGTTATGAATGATGTCTAGAATGATTACATTTGTATGTGTTTCTTGTGTCGGTAACTTTTACTTATAAGATAATAAATATTTAGTTTTTAAGTTCTATCAGCTAATTTTATGTACTTTATTTAATACTCTGATGTATAATTGGTTTATAAAATTATAACGTGATATTTTCGGGTCTGTTAGACTCTGAAACGTGGATTATTAGCGTGTTTAATTTGCGAAACAATCTTCCACTCCACCTACTGACTTACAAACCTTTATCATAACATGTCTGAACGCTCTATCTCCATATAAGCGACCTCCTCCACTGTACTTTCTCTTTGGTCCCTCCATACTTCATACTTATATCTAAAATTATTTGAAAGAAATATATAGTAATATTTATACATATATACGTTCAAACATTTAGATATTTAATTTTCTCAAAACCTCAATTCTCCAATTTGATAACTTATCACAAAGCAGCGTTTTTTCAAACTTTGTTTTATCAATTTATTGGTACTTCTTTAGATTGTTACTCACCTATGTTTTATTTAGGACAAAGGAATATCACATTTCTGTGTTTATAAGGGGAGTAACAGTCTAAGCTGTATCTTAGAATGTAGATACCAGTTAGCATAATGCACCTTCTACTTGTCTGCTACGTATTAATAATTTTTTTTTTTAATTAAGAAAATTTATTAGGTTCTACAACTTATAATTAAATATGACTATAATAAAATAAGGTATAATTAGATATATTTATGGACTAGTTCTTAAGATTTATATTGAAATAAAAACGCTTATAAAAAAAACTAGCAAATTACTCGCAAATGCGAAAGTAATTACTTGAAGTTTATGACTTTAATTTTAAACAAAAAAAAAAAATGATAATGAGGAATTTTTATTTTCATCTTGAAATTCTTTCAGGGTTATAGGGAAGGATATTGTGCAGGAAAGTGATATATTCTAATGGGATGGGTTTAATAAGGGGAAGATTCTGAATTCTGAATGGAGATGATGGTACGATAGAATTAACGCATGGGGCAGTTAAAAGTTATTAATAAGATTAATAACGGAATACAAGCAGATGTTCTCTGCATCTGCCACCAGAAGCTGCACTCGATAAATTATACTCCCTCTTCGCTTCACCAACGAGATATTTTAATTACTTTAATTTCTCTAAGGAGTCTTAAGTAAATATTATTATATAGTTAGTATGAAAATGATAATTAATAAAAAATGCATTATGCACTCTATAAATATTGATTAAAGTTAATAGCGTAACCACTCCTAAAAAAATAGTCTTTATTCAAATTTTACCAAAAATATTTTATAATTACGACATTATAAAAATAACACTTGCAAATTTAATAATCGATAAATTATAATCACTTCCTTGTTTTTATTTATTTTTTTTTAATTGATAATAATTACTAAATGGTTAATTATTTTCTGTTTCAGATGCTTCAGCAAATATTAAAAGACATGTGGGTGGATCCGGAGATCCTCGCAGAACTAGATGAGAACCAGAAGCAGGTACTTTTCTGCAAGATGAGGGAGGAACAAGTAAGAAGATGGGCACAGTGGGACCTGCAGCAACCAATTGAAACCGACAGACCTGGTAAATCTTTTTATACTGTTTAAATTCAAACTAAATTTTTTTCAAGGTCATTTCCTTTTTTTTTATACAAATTTGTCAGTATTTACTATGTGTATACTCACAGACATTGCGAGTCATAAGGAAAATGTTAATTTGGAGTGTCAATGCAACCGACTGAAACGATTCTTTTAATGAATATAGCAAAACGAAATTAAACTAAAAAATATATTATGAATAGAACATTTTTTTAAGCACAGAATCATCTAAATAAATGTCACTGTTTAAGGACGTTATAAAACCCCTCTGTGTCTCTCGACAAGTACATCGGATGAGAATTACTTCTTTTTAACTACAGAATAAGTAGCTTAGAACAATTAGTAGCACTTCTTCAAAAAGAGACGAGAATAATATCGATGTTTCCTTCATGACGTTTTGGTAGTTTGTAACGGATTTGAAGCAGCTCAGAGTCGAAGATATTAGCCGTGGTTAGTTAGTCAACTATAACTCCAAATCAAAGAGGTCACCTATTAAGTGACAAACTACCATCAACTTGATTTTTGGTCAAATAACTAATTTCGAACTCAGGCTCATGAAAATAACAGTGTACACCAAAAGGGCGGGATATAGCCGCTCTCCACCGTATCGGTATGTTTTTTTTTTTCAAATCCTATTGCCAAGCTATGTCCCGCAGACGAACTTAGCAAAGTAAATATTCATAAAATTTTAAACATTCCCCCCTCCTCCCATATAGTTGGAGGTATTCCATGCCATACCCCCCCCCTGAAAGTCGACTCTGGAGCCGACCTTGATTTGAGCCGTATGGATAGATTCACGACTGTCAAAGTATTGACACTCTACCTTTATATTAGTAATCAACAGAGACCTTCAAATGCCTTTTTGCCATGGCGCCATACTAAAATGCCACATTTTGTCTATTTTTCGGTAAAAAGCCACATTTTGCCGATTTTCGGTAAAATGCCACACTTTGTGCCACATTTCGCCTTATTTGGGCCAAGTTCTGAGAAAAAAATGGAAATATTTTAATATGTAAGGGGTTCTGTTATACTATAGTTCGGATCCATATGCACTTAAAAACCTTAGTATATGCATTTGAAAATTGTAAAATATGCAACTTATCCCAAATATATGCACTCAAATATGCACTTATCCCAAATATATGCACTCAAATATGCACTTACTCCTAATATATAAAGTCTAATAAGCAGCTATATATATTGAATAGTGCTATGTAAAGAAATAACACAAACTGTCTCTCCACGTGAAGTAAAATCTTTATTTGCAAAGCAGCTTTCAGCCTTTAAAAGGCCATCATCGGTGCCTATTGCGGAAGGAAAAAGAGTCACAAAAATAAAAACATTTTTGGCGAGAGGTGAGTCATTTCATGTCGGAGATCGACGTGAGACACTCGAGTCTCACACTGAGTCTCACGTCGATCTCCGACATGAAATGACTCACCTCTCGCCAAAAATGTTTTTATTTTTGTGACTCTTTTTCCTTCCGCAATAGGCACCGATGATGGCCTTTTAAAGGCTGAAAGCTGCTTTGCAAATAAAGATTTTACTTCACGTGGAGAGACAGTTTGTGTTATTTCTTTAAGATGACCTCCATAGACGCTTCCATATCCAAGTGCTATAAGGTGCATTTCGAGGGTTTAAAATACCCAAAAACCTGGTATTTGGAGATTAGGCTGGGAAATACACAAGAATAGCCACCAAAAATAGAGTCTCAGAATGAACTACTAACACATATCTGGAAATTGTGGCAAACCTTTAAATGAAAGATTAAACTCCACAATTTAATAAGTGAATGAAATCTAATAACTCTCCTTTAACCTCTTATCTTAAATTTAAAATAAAATTTACTTCAAGTCAACAATATGTCTAATACATTATATTTATTCAGGAAAGAAGAGGAAAGTGGGCTTTATGTTGGGAGCTGATGGCGAGCCCTGGGTTTGGGTTATGGGTGAACATGAAGATGACCTCAGCATCGAGATTATCTTAGAACAAGAAGCTAAAGAGGCAGCAAGGAATCTCGCACTGCATGAAGCACAACAACTCAGGTAAACAATTAACAGTGATTTAATAATAAGCCAAACGTAACAGACAATAAGCTCTTTTTCCTAAGACATCAGTGGAACAATCATAAGAGGGTTTCTACCCAAAATATTTCTACTTACATCATAATTAAAAACATATTAATTGACACAGTTTTTTAATAAGAGTTTTAGACCCACGATAAACAACACAAAGTGGCTTTTAAAGGAGCAAACATATTCAACAAATGCACTAGGTCAGTACTCATACAATTTAGGTTGCCTGCAGAACGTATAGTCCTGCAACGTGTCTTGTAGAAGTATAGGAAGCAAACATTTGTTGGTACACATATTTTGATAGGCGAACGGCGAAGACTTATCAATTATTATTGATCAATAGTCCAAGCAGTCGCTAAAGTAAAATGATCTGCTTAGAAGATCCGGTCGCTATCAATTTATTTAATATAAGTCCCCTTTACAGTGTACAAACACATCGAGGGAAGCATACTAACAATGCAGCATGATAATACATTATAATAATA
The DNA here is from genome assembly GCA_001010745.2 of Gerris buenoi. NCBI lineage: Eukaryota > Metazoa > Arthropoda > Insecta > Hemiptera > Gerridae > Gerris > Gerris buenoi. The sequence continues at coordinate 267,887 of KZ651758.1, forward strand.
TGGCTTTTCATTAGACTGTTACTCCCTTAAAAAAAAAAAAAAGTATGATATCCCGACTTCCCAAAGTACATTGGACTAAACATTCCTTTGTCTTAGTCATTTACATAAAGGAATGTATACATAACAATATCCATTTATAATCTAAAAAAACAAAGTGGAGTAACAATATAAAGAAGTGCCATAAATTAATAGACGTAATATAGTTAACATAAATGTCTAACAATTAATCAATAATTAACAAAATCAACTAATAAATGTATAATAATAATTAAAAAATCATTTACAATTAACAAATAATAAAAAATTACCAAAATAATAAACAACGCTTTAAAACTTAACGCTAAATTACTCAGCTAACTTATTTCTAACATGCTATGAGAGTATTTAATTTATATTAACTTTTAATTGTTCTTTGTAGAGTATCGAATATTAATAATAATAATAATAAATTTTCTATGTAAAGGCTATCAGTAGAAGCTGAGCTGGGTGCACTGCTACAAGAAAGCAAGAAACTAGACGAAGATCTAGTCAAAGAAGAAATCATAACAAAGGAGTCAACAGAAGAAGATATCTACTGCTCAGTCGATGAAATCAGGCTTAGACCGACAAACCACATCAAACCCGATCTGAACTCAAACCGAAATAACAATCACAACAACATGAACAATATTAACAATAATACTATCAACAAAAATATAAATATCACAGCTTCAAAGAGAGACGCCCTACAAGAAATATCACTCAATAAGGTAAGACACAAACTTAAAAATATGAGGTTTGTTCCAACAACACTTCGAACTAGTTTGAAACTGTCCGACGCATGTGCATTAGCAACAGGAGTTTAAATTTAGTCCGATGCGCACGTGTCGGACAGTTTCAAACTAGTTTGAAACTGTCCGACGCATGTGCATTAGCAACAGGAGTTCAATTTTAGTTCACGCGTCGGACAGTTTCAAACTAGTTGGAAACTGTCCGACGCATGTGCATTAGCAACAGGAGTTCAATTTTAGTCCGATGCGCACGCGTCGGACAGTTTCAATCTAGTTTGAAGTGTGGTTGGAACAAACCTATGGTCTTAAGGAATATGCTAAAATTTTAATGATTTATTTATTATTAATAAGTAGGTACTATAAACTAACAAATAACAAAATAATTTGGATAAAGGTTAATCCTTAACTTTCCCTGTTTACATATTTAAAGAAACATGGCACATAGCTTCCTCGCGTCCAATTTCGAATACTTTAATGATATTATGCTTTCACAACCTATTATTGTAAAATTTATTTAATTTTCCCCCCGTTGTTTAAATCTGTCAAAATAGTTCAGAATTTTTACATGAATTAATAAAGTATCAAATTTAGGAAAATTTAATGAGTGCAGACTGTTGAAATTAATCTGGGGCCATCTGCAGGCTACTTTCGATAAACCATCCAAATCTGATTAGATTTCGATGGTTTATCCAAATCTAATCCAAAACTTTTATGTCTCCGTTTTAAAAATTCCAAGACAGAAATCTGTTTCAGACATCAGGGAACATTTTTGGTCTCGTGTCTGTCTGTCTGTCTGTCGGTCTGTGTGTCCGCGAATTTTGAAACGTCCGACTATAACTTGAGTAATTCTTGACAGATTTTAATGAAATTTGGTAGACATTTTTACCAATGCCCAGGACGAGTTCGTTGAAGAACGTTATCCGTCCAAGCGTTCACGCGTAACGCTCACGTAAACGTGAACTTAAAATTTAAAATTGGAATTTTAGACCGGGAAAGAAATCAAACTTCATCTATTCAATGAGACAAACATTTTTTACAAATACAATTTGTCAGTAAAACCAACAGCGAAACCGCTATGAAGAGTTAAAGATCGCTAAAAATATATTAATAGTTTTTAGGCAATAAACAATATAACAATAAAGTAATTAATATAACAATAATGTTAATGTTAATATAACAATAAAGTACATGATAGGATGCGAGGAAGCTTTGTGCCACACTAATTGGCAGCCTATTTTTAATTTAAAGACTTTGTATGATAATGATAACCTAAGTAACCTTCCCAAAAAATTAGTGAACAAAACAGCTAAAAAAACATTACTACCAACATAAAACTTCAAATTTACCTAAAAAATACCTTTTAAGTTGGTATGATTGTTTTATTACTCCCAAGGTAGGGAAGTAACACTTCCCTCCCTGTTATTATTAGCAATGTAAAGTCCACTTACAATGCAAGTCGTAGATAAAATATTTTTGTTCACAAAAGCGAAAGACCAACACGTGACCAAAAATGTTCTCTGATGTCTGAAACGGATTTCCGTCTTAGAATTTTTGAAATCGGAGACTTATAAAAATGTTTCGTTCTTCACAAAGAAGAAAATAACTTCCGTTACCTTCAGTAACCTCGGTAGAAAAAATTATTTATATTATACCTTAAACTTATTGATAATGCATAGGTATTATATGTAACAGTATACAAACCATAAAATTAAATTATTATGACTTTTTAGCGGCCCCACGTGACTATAATAGAGAACAAGATTAAATTATGAAATGAATTTAATTTTACTACTCGTATATTCATGAAATAAGTGTAATTAGTTTAGGTGAAGCTCTCAATTTGTGTCTCTATGAATATATAATATATTTATATGAATATATAATACATTTATTATTTTAGTTCGATTTCAATCTAGATTGCTTTATTAATTATAAACACAGGGAGCAAAACGTGATCTCAATTAAATTAAATTTATTTAATGAATTTCTATCAGGTACAATAAGTTAAGTGATATAGATAAACGGCAGTGTCCCATTAAATTTTATAAATTAAATTTTATAAAGGCAATTTTATAAATTAAATTGTAATGTATACTATTCAAAGATGTGCTTTCACAACACATAAAGAGTCTATAGGCAATTTAATTAAATTTAAGGTGTGCGAATCTATTTGTATAGATATGACTTAGGTAGCCAATAGTATATTCGACCCAACCATTTCTACAAGGCTGCACGTAAAAAATTTCCTTTTAGCTATAACTTTTACCTCGTAATTTTTTTAATCGAGTATAGTGTCCCAAGGAAGCACTTCGTAATGATTTGTTATTGATTGCTAAGCTAAGTCGACCACATTTATATTCCAATAAAAATAAATGTTTGTTTTGCGATTTGTTGGTCTTCAACTATATATATTATTATAACTTATCTAAATTAATTTACTTAATATTACTTTTCTTCTAAGTATAAAATTAAGCCTCTTGCCACGGGTCAAAGGGCTTCCTTTATTATATAACTCATCTAAATGGATACCTAAATCAATTTTACTCTTTTACCGTTTATTATAATGGCTTGAATGCATTTTTACTATACAATACAAACGCAATGAACCTACTCCGATATCCCTTATTTCTAGCTCGAACCGATCCCAAATAATTATATTTTTAAGATTTAAGGATGAGGTGTCGTTTACATTTTGGGGTATGATTTTTCCGAATATGTAAGTCAAAATTCTTCGAATTCGGCCTAATAGTTTATGCTTCACGCGTCTGCAAACAAACGTCACAAATTAATGATAGATCTTTTGGGTTTTTCAAAAAAAAAAAAAAAAAAAAAAAAANCATACTCTTCAAGGTATGGTGAATCGCAAACATATAGAACGACTAAAGGACACAAACACAAACCCACAAATTTTCTCCGATGTCTAAAGGATTTTTTTCTAGAATTTTTTCAATTAGGAGGTACAAAAAAATATACTTTAGAATGATCTCAATACTTCCGTTACCTGAATATTTACCAGTGGGAACAATTATGCTTTCTCAACAATTAAAAAGTATTTGATACAGCGGACCTGAACATTAATTATACTATTTTTAGACAAAATATATAATTTTCTTACAAATTTTATTCGTTTGTGCAGAGAGGAAAGCTAAAGAAGCTGAAATCACGATGAGAGAAATTGCAAGAAGGGCCAGGGAAGAGCATAGGAGATCTGTACAAGATTTGGAACCACCGGCTTTACCTCCTCGAGCACCCACCTCAAAGTAAGTTATAATTACTTATAATAGAATATAAATATTATATAATATAATTTTATTCATTGACTCTTCTAGTATTTATAATACACTTCGTATCATCATTTAATAACTATACTTCAAATAACTTAGGCACGCTTAAACAATTATTGCCTATTAATAGAAAACTAAGAATTTAACGAATTATCTCGCAAAAAAATACCTAATAAACAACAAAAACTATTTTAAACGCAAATCATTTATATAATCCAAGAACAAACAAGTCGTGTTAAATTATTACAATATGACTACGTTTTATACTTAAATTCATTTCCGCGTCATATATCAATCTAATGTGTTCTTTGTTGAACTTCAAAGAAATCACACAATCATACTTTATCTTTATCTAGCTAATTTAATATTCTGCCGGCATATTAAACAGTAACACTATCAAAATAGAATTTTGTTTCTTATATAACTATGTTTCTAGGTACGTCTTTAAATTGTTACTCCCCAGTTTTTATTTTTAGAATATATACGGATATAATTATTTATACATTCCTTTGTCTAAATAACTTACAAGACAAAAAACTTTTCAGTCCGATGTACTTTGTGACAAAGGTATATTACACATTGGTTTTTATAAGGAGAGTAACAGTCTAAAGTTCACTTTCTTTAGATTGTTACTCCCTTCGTCCCTTCTATTATTTATAAGGGGAGTAACAGACTGAATAAGTCGTTTTTATCACCAAATTAGAGACTAATTAGCGGGCACTTCTACAGACTGTAACTTCCCTAAAAAACAGTAGTTTGATATTCCTTTGTTCCAAAGTACATTACAAGTTTACAAGTAAATATCCCTTTATCTTAATAGTCATATTCTAAAAAAAAAACATAGCGGAGTAACAAACTAAAACAAGTACTCAAATATCTCACAAATTAAAGTTTAAAAACATAAGAATTAGGTTTAAAGGCTGAATATAGTCATTAGTTATCGAATGAATACCAAAAAATAAAAATATCAAAATAATAATTACTACCCCACCTAACTATCACTTAGTTATTATTATTCATGAGTAGATTAGTTATTATATATTTTAATTATTAATCTTATAAATGTATAATAATCTGGTTTTTTTTTCTTTTAGCCAAAAAACGTGCTTCAAAAAGTTGCACTTTGGGAGAAGAAAGTAATGGAGGAAAGAACCTCGGAAATCTACCAGAGGATACAACTAAAGAAACAAGAGGCTAACAAAGAAGCTGAGGAGATGGAATCCAAGCATGAACATCTCTGGATAGAACAACGTAAGTCTATTTTCATTCATTTTACACATCCCCAATCATTTCGTTAACTAATTGAGTTCGTTATGTCATTACCGAATTTAATGTTAGTGCGTTGAGAGCACGAGAAAGTAAATAAAATGGTTTGGCGCGCCAAAAATGTTCGGTGATGTCTGAAACGGATTTCTGTCTTGGAATTTTTGAAATCGGAGATATAAAAAATTTTCGTTCTTCAAAACATAGCTACGCTACATTCGGTAAACTGGTTAGCAAAAAATATTTTTATCTACGATTGATACGAAATATAAACATTGTATCTCTTTTTAGATTCGTAGAAAGTGATTCTTTACGCACCTGTATTAATTGCGCATGCGTCTCATAGTTTTGAAGAATTCCTCTTTTTTTCCACTCTAGTGACGAAAAGAAGAAGAATTCTTCAACTTTACACACGATTAGCGAGTTTGTTTACATTTAACATAACTAATTTGATGTTTTTTTAATAAAAGGAACTGTTTGTACCGAGTTTTTTTTGTGAAAATCAATGAGTGATTTAAGTGATTATGACGAATATGAGGAGAATAATACGCCTTCCGAAATAATTAATTCGGCACAAAATACAACTAACGAATTGATGTCATCTTTATCAAAAGAGAAATACGAGCGTAAGCTCCTGTATGTAAATACAGGAAGTTTATTATTTTTTTCTGCATTTATTATTAAAATCTAACAATCGTAGATAAAGAACGGTACGCAATTCGTGCGAAAACGGTATTTTGCATTGCTCGTGTAGTTTTACTACCCTCGCTGTCGTTCGGGTGTAAACTCCACACTCGCATGCAAAATGCTACTTTCCACACTCGACGCATAATGTACTATTATCTATAAGCAAGATTTATTAACACTCTTCTCTTGTTTCTTTTCCCAGTCTTCTTGTTTAAAAAAAAAAAAATAAAAAAAAAAAAAAATAAAAAAATAGTCAAAATAACATTTTTTTTTTTTCTGTGGATGAACGAAACCCTAAAAATTAGGCCTCAATAAAAATTCAAAGTAGAAGGTTAAAGTTGATATAATCTTTCACTGGATTCACGGGAAGAGCCTTTTCAAATCTTAAAATGAATTAATCGGATCAATGGAAAGAAGCAGTGGCTTTTAGAAAGCCTTCCATTATCTTGGGCATTGTACCATTAAATCAAAATAACTTGAAAATTATTAACTATAGACTATACAGAAGTAAGAAATAATAAAGTCAATAAAATGCTTTTAACTTAATTGACCTTTTAAATTAAATTATTTTACAATCAGATAGAATTTATAAAGTCGTCCATTTTATATCATTAAATTTTATATTTTATAGTCCAGGCTTTAGAGTGCTCTTAATAAAAAAGATTTTGCATCATCATAATCTTCTGAACTTAAATTTCTGGTTCTCATTTATAGAACTTTCACAAAAACTAGAATAATTATAATTATAATTACTTACTAAAATAAACTAATCAACACTAATTTCTCAATAATTATGTGCATTGTAAAACCGTATCTACTTGAGGAAAAGAAATTCAAATAATTTTTTTTTTTCGTAATTTTATACAGGAAATTTTATTTACTTTAGGAAATTTATTGGCCATTATCTTAACTTTTTTTAAAGTAAAGTAAAAAAGTTTATGCTACAACCAATCTTAATATTAAAATTTAAACTAAAACTCATGAGCCTCACTTGAAAGATAAAACAACAGAAAGACAATAAAAAGTTAGACAGTCCAGGGTCTGTTACATCTCCTCTAATTAGTCACTAGGAGGCAGCACCGAACGGACGAATATTAATTTCACTAATTATTGGCTAATCTGCAGTTATCTATACAGTCGAGAATCGCTTTGTGGCACAATTTCGCTTGATATATTTAATAAATAGTTATAAAACTAGATTTCGGTAAATAATAAATAATAAATAAAGTGCGCATGCAGAAAAAAGTGGGTGCAGAAGGGTGAAATTAATGTGGGCTACCATCCAAATCTCATCCAAATTTAATTTAAATCGGACGAGCATACTCTTCAAGGTATGGTGAATCGCAAACATATAGAACGACTAAAGGACACAAACACAAACCCACAAATTTTCTCCGATGTCTAAAGGATTTTTTTCTAGAATTTTTTCAATTAGGAGGTACAAAAAAATATACTTTAGAATGATCTCAATACTTCCGTTACCTGAATATTTACCAGTGGGAACAATTATGCTTTCTCAACAATTAAAAAGTATTTGATACAGCGGACCTGAACATTAATTATACTATTTTTAGACAAAATATATAATTTTCTTACAAATTTTATTCGTTTGTGCAGAGAGGAAAGCTAAAGAAGCTGAAATCACGATGAGAGAAATTGCAAGAAGGGCCAGGGAAGAGCATAGGAGATCTGTACAAGATTTGGAACCACCGGCTTTACCTCCTCGAGCACCCACCTCAAAGTAAGTTTATAATTACTTAAAAACAGGATAGTACAGTCAGATTATCTAAAGTTTTAACTTTTGACAGCGCGGGAATGCGGGAAAATCCGTGGGGAGCCAATGAGAAGTCAGGATTTTGAATTCTAGAAGACCGGGCCAACTAGGCTCCTACAGGCCTAGTGGGATTATTTTTTTTATCATTTAGGTTGGCCAATCTGAGTGTCAAAAGTCAAAACTTTTAGATAATCTGACTGGTAGTTGGAAGTCCGAAGTCCGTAAGTATTTCCTAAGTTTGAATCATATTAGGATCTATCTCCATAAGTATTAGATAGGGGATAGGAAAGTCTACAACTACCCTAAAACAGGAATTCTGCAACAGGTCGCTCTTTACATATTCCCTTCCTTTTAAGATCACAACTACGGTCACGGTCAGGGCTGGTCACGGTGAAGTCACGGGATTCTGGGATTGTTTGTTTGGACTAATTATCGAGCAGCATTGAGTCAGAGACTCACTTAGGACGACTTAAAATATTTGAGCCTTACACATCACAGTCGCAGACTCAGCCGGGACTCAAACCTAGGACAATAAACCTAAACAAACAATCCCAGTGTTTACTAGGCCAAACTATCTCTATCACACTCAGAGTATAAGCAAAGCTTCTTATTACCAAAAAAAGAGATGATAATAATTTATTATAAATCGAAGAATATTAAGTACAAAAAGCATCTGCAGAGTATATATTACAATTAACATACATTACGTTAACAGTTAACATATAAAGCACATATTTATACAAGTTTATAACCACTAATGAGCTTTACTTTAAAGCAACAGGAATCAGGAATACAAGATGGAAGTAAAAGTTACTAACCTGCTGGAAATATCCATGTTAATAGGAAAATGTAGAGTCGTTCCACTGTCGTATGATCTTATAAAATATAATGTAATGAGCACTAACAATCACAATAAAATCCGAACTAAATGTTCAAAAAAATCGGTAGTAAATCACGAAACGCTTCATGTAACACACAACAACCGACGCGTCTACGTTAACGTTACAACTAAAAGAAAATCAGCTGTTTTTCACTGGGTTCGTTGGCCTTAATTCAAGGTCAGTATGTCAGGGTCGTTTCAATTTCAATATAGATTCTAAATTAAGATCCTCAACTCTATTTAGATTTGGGAATAGTTGTTGTGTATATTACCTTCCTGAATAGCCGTATAATAAACAAACAAAACTACTACAATTGTAAATAGCTACAGTATTTGACTATTTGCTACCTATTTATTTATTTATAGTTTTTTAGCGATTTTATAAGGTTTTGAACCTTTTAATTAAAGATAATTTTGTTTTGTTTTTTTTAATGAAAAAGTTTCAAATTATTCTGAAATAGACGAGTATGTATTTCTTTATTGTTATTCATTAATTATTATTATTGCTTTCGTGTTCCGTGTATGCAAAATTGTTATATTCAGTCAGATAATCTAAAGTTTTACTATAATAATAATAATTAAAGAATTTATAACTTTTATTCGGTTTTTATGTTTATGCAGTATGAAATTAGTTGTTAACTGAGAATTGTTATGTGTTTTAGCTCGATTCCACCGAGTCCATTGAGAAGTGAGGCAGTCTCACTTACCAGTTCAAAGCCACCGAGTAAAGATGCCATCCTGGAATGGTTCAAATCCAGCCAGTTCACAAGGAGAGCCGGTCTCGAACCAAACGGAAACGATGTCGCACCTTGGTTCCATGGTAAGATAAGAATGTGGGTTAATTCATATTGTACGTGCCAGAGAAATTTCCTAAAGTGTGCTTAGAGGTGGTTAGTGGTGGTTAGAAGTGGTTAGTGGTGGTTAGATGGGGTTTGTGGTGGTTAGAGGTGATTAGAGGTGGTTAGATGGGGTTAGTGGTGGTTAGTGAAGGTTAGTGGTGGTTAGAGGTGATTAGAAGTGGTTAGAGAAGGTTAGTGGTGGTTAGAGGAGGTTAGTGGTGGGTCTAAATCTCACCCTAGCTCGTACAATATGAATTTACGGAAATACTATTACTATCAGGGGATTCCATATCTGCTTTGTATATTTTAATCTGCAGTTATTCAGCCATCCAGAAGAAAGGGTTAGACGAGAGGGGGCTTTACTCGAATGTATTGTTTTAACAATGGGATATAATCTCTTAGTGTTTAAAAAAGCTATCAAAATTGTGCCGCCAAGCGATTCTCGACTTTATAAATCACTACAGAATAGCCAGTCAATATTATTTGTGTTAAGTAAGAGTCAATTTAACTATATGCATTAGTAATTAGTAAGTATACTATAATTTCAAAACAGAAATAAACATTTTGTTGTTGGCTAAATATAAGAAATTAAAAAATTTTGATCCGGCTTCCATACCATAAAGATAAACACTGACTGCATTGTTGTGTACATAAAATATAAGGTTCTTCTTTAGATTGTTACACCCTATGCTTTTTTTTTAAATAACAATTAAGACAAAGGGATGGTTAATCCAATGTACTTAGGGACAAAGGAATATCCCACTTCTGTTTTATAAAGGGGAGTAACAATCTAAAGAAGTGCCATATACAATCTTATTCTTACTGAGAAAGATTGAGTCAAACAACGGTTGACAACACCACCATTAAAAAGAAACTTGCCGAACTATCTAACTCATTATAGAATAAATATAACATATACAGTAGAACCTTGCTTACACGACCCTCAATAGCACAACAACCTCAATTTCAAGTGCAGTTTTCAAATCCCCTTGAGATTGCAATTACACATAATGTTAAATTAACCTCTATAACGCGACTATTATTATCTAAACAACCTCAATAACACGGATTTTTTTCCAATTCACAACATAGCTCAGAACTTCTATAACAAGTAATTTTGAGAAGTCAACCTTTATAACGCGACTCTATACAGAAATGAACCTTGAACAAATCTAGACTTGAAAACCTCACCTACTATTAACCTCTATAACACGACTGATAGCCAAAATAACCTCTATAACACGACTGATAGCCAAAATAACCTTGATAACACGACTTAAAAAAATGAGCACCTCGATAACAAGACTGTTTCCCTAATCCCCTTGGGACACTTCTTATCAAGGTTCTACTGTAATATTACTTTGAGGTTGTTGGTGAACTCTAAATCTCTACTAAAATTAAATATTATAACAATGTACATTGAGACTAAAGTGTTATTGTCTTATGATTCCAGGTTTAATATCTAGAAGCGAAGCTGAGGGCCTGCTAATTGATCAACCTGTTGGCAGTTTCTTGGTCAGGGTGTCAGAAAGGATCTGGGGTTATGCCATCAGTTACAAAGATGCAGATAGATGTAAACATTACCTTATAGATGCGTCTAGTGGCCATTACCAGTTCCTTGGTAACAATCAGATGTCACATGAAACACTATGTAAGTTTTGTTTACATCATACAATTATTTTGAATGAATAAACTTTTTTTAAATATTTACTTTTTTTTAAATTGTTTCAAAAGTAATTTTTAAAAGGGATACAATAATTCTTTTAACAGGTAAGAATGTCTCTCTAATATTTAAGAGTTTGTGTGCAACTTTTAATGTAGGCTTTAAATGTAAAATTGAAATGTCAGGACAGGAATAGATGCTATCATAACCACCTATTCCATGAGACTAACTTTTTTAACATTAAAATTATTTAGTAAACCTAAAATCTTAATGAATCGTCTGATTCTCTTCAAAATCGCTGCATTTAGATAATATTTATTACACTTAAAGCAAGTATGTACAATTTATTTCCTGTTTACTTCTATCAATTAGTAGTGGACTGTGAAAGAGAAAGTAAAAATAAAAAGAATATGAAAAATGATAGAAACTAAACTTACTAATAAATAACAATTTTAATTCATCTAGTCATTGCATAAGTTTTATCTAATTTTAATCTTTTATGGTTATTACCTAGTTTGATAGCGTTTAATTTCAAGTATTAATTAATAAATAATTTATATTAGTGTAAATGGTTTTGAGTGTTTAAGTTTTATAACATTGTTATTTTATATAGTACATTTTTGATCTCATTGCGATTGAAAAAAAAAAAAAAAAAAAAAAAAAAAAAAAAAAAAAAAAAANAGGCAGAGAAAGTATTTTCTTGACTGTTTTAACTACTTTCCTGCCTGTTTATAATATTTTAATGACAAATCAGCGAAATAGTACTTTCCAGCCTAAAAACAGTTAAGTAATGTTTAATTTTGCTGCTGCGAGTAGATAAAATAAATTTTACAATGGTTTGAGCTTTATGTGGGTTAGGCTCATTTTTCCATAAGGCACCTTATTCGTACTCATAGTAATATGATACTTCTTAATGTCTTTGCAAGATAATTTGATAATTTTATATAAGTAATAAACTTATTAATTTACTTTATTTTATATATGTTACAGATGATCTGATTAATTATCATGGAGATAAGCCGATCACAGCTGTTGGAGGTGAACTCCTCGGGAAACCATGTGACAGGAATGAAGCAATGCCCGCCATATTCCAAGGTCTCATAAGAGCCAGATAAATTCAACCAAAGAATTATGTTTCATCGTTTCGGAACATTTCTTCGATATCCCATCGATTCACTATTGAAACGCTTCAACAAAAATTGGAAGCATTTTATTGCCGATAACTTTAAATCTGATTGCGTTTGTGCCAGAATTAATTTGACATCGCATTATGTTAAAGTCTCTATCGCCTTCCTTGAGAGTTAATTGTCCTCTTGTAACTCGTAATATTGTGTAAATATATTTTTATTTTATTCTATATAATAATGTATATCCTCCTTACTTTTAAAATCCGAAAAGATGAAAAGAGATCATTAAAAAAAATATATATATCAAATTCAAATTCCTCATATTACAAAAAACAGCATATTGCTATTATTATAATAACTTTATAGCAGCATGTTATTTTTCTCTTGAGTATACTTATTATTCCTACTACAAAATGTAATCTTAAATTCATAGCATATAAATTCTTGTATTTCAACAATTAGATGGATCTTAGCTGCTTCAAGAGACAAAAAAAAAATTAAGATAAAAAATATATTATTAGGGAAATTGTAGTAAAAAGCATTCTAGAAGAATCCAATTTAGTAATATTATCAAAATTATAATTACAAAATTGATGCTATAGTCTGTCCCAAACGAGGGTTAGTGCGTTTATAGTGGGGAAAAACTAGCAAATGGGGTGGGGAGCCAATGGGAGCTCGAGATTTTTCTAGACAAAAGGTTTAGCCAACTTGGCAAAAATAAATGTCTCTATCAGTGTGTCACTCGATTTCCCGCACTGTTAACGCA
>KZ651758.1:282459-292797 GCA_001010745.2 Gerris buenoi
TTTTTTTAAAAAAAAAAAAAAAAAAAAAAAAAAAAAAAAAAACTGTAGTATATTTCAATAAATATTTAACAAAATATGTAATTTATTAAAATATTTTTAAAAATTAAATTTTTTTGCTATTGATTTTTTTAAGTGTCAAACCCAGGGAAATTAATTTTCATTCCCCAAACATTATACGTTTTGATTAAGAAGTCTCATAAAATGTTTACAACATTTATGAAATGAATCAATTTTTTTGCAATTTGAGAGTTTGTCACACATAATAATAAATCATCATTATAATAAATATTACGTAAAATTAAAGTATCATAACACTTTGATTTTTTTAATTAAAGAAAATATATTTTTTATTGACTGACCATGATTTTGCTTCTGCTATAGTTTTATCTCCTAGGGCAGAAAAGCCATATTATTTTTTATTAAATTTAAGTTTTGTATTTATTATTAGTTTATAAGATTTTTTTAAATAAAAAAGATGAAAATATTTATAATAATAATTCAAATAAATAATGATTAAATGGGTAAAATAGTAGAAGATAGAAAATAAAAAAAAAATACTTTCTATGTAATTTGTTTTTTTTTTATTCTTTTCTTTTGCCATTTTTTCATGATTTGTTTTTGTTTTGTTGATGTAAATTCTTGTAGTTATTAGTTATACTTGTAAACGAAATTGTGATTTTTACTGGAAACTATTTGTAGATCAGAGATTAATACATTTTTAATAATTGTAAGAATACCTGCATAAATATATTGAAAATGTATGAAATATAATTTTTTTTTCGATCAATTTTATTTTTTTCATAATTTCCTCTTAAAACCTCATATAATAAAAACAGAAGTAGACTGTTACTCCCCTTATACAAACAGAAGTGTGATTCTCCTTTTTCCCTAATATAAGGAAGTTTTGTCTTAATTGTTATTTGGACAAAGGAATGTATGCTGTTAGCGTACGTCAATTTTAATTTTTATACTGCTGATGGAGCAACACACTAACCCTGTGTTATACATTACATATATAGTTGTATAAGGAAACTCCATAGGCCATTGCTCCACATACTTAATTACTTGTAGTTAGTTAGCGTTAGCAGTGAATGCCAGTGTTGATGTCCAATACAACAAAACGCCAGGACAAAATGAAGCAGAACATTTGAATTTCATTTAATTCACAAATCTTATCACAATTTAGGGCATAGGTACTGTAAAAAAATATAATTTCAAAAACAAAACCACCGTCTAATTAGTTAAATTTGTTACTAGAGCCCCTTCGGTGCTCACTGGGGGGTAATTTTGTTCCTCGGCAGTCCCAAAAATAGACTAATTAAAGTATAAATTATATTCAAAAGTTAAAGAGTGCAGACAGTTGAAATTAATCATGTAAATTTCATAAAAATCAGATGATTTCTTTTGAAGAAATATGTGTATAATGCATGTTTGTGCGCATTTTAAAGAGAAACAAATGGGTCAAAACAACCCAGAAGGTTGAAACTTACATGGGACTAACAACGGACTAATTATGACCAACCATCCAAATAATAATTTCCAAATGATTATTACTTTATTAACAACCGATACATAAAACCATGCTAAATTATTTGATAAATAAAAGGTATATAAGTACTATTTTTTCTATAGGGGCTAAACTTCAGAATAATATGAAAAAGATGGAATACAGATTTATTTATGCCTAAGTTCATACATAGCTCATATTATTAAAGTTTGGCAATTAAAACCCTCTAATCCCTGGTAATTCCTATTACACCATGGATTACATCATTAACATTGCCAGCAAACTATAAAATCAGTGTTCACAAATTATAATATGATAACTTCAACAAATTATCTGCTAACTTAAATTTTGACGGAGTCATAACGACATTTTAATTTTTGGGTAGGTAGTTGTGGAGGTAAAATTATGATTCCTCCGCATTCTAGGCCAGGGGTATCCAATAATTTTGATTGAAGGGCCAGATCTGGATAGGATTGTGTATAGCACACCAGATCAAGTAAGCAACACACAGCCATCGGACTTCACAATGATAGTTAATACTGATAAACACTATCTATTTTGGCCAAAAAGGCTTGTGCTGATCTTATTTGCACTATCTATTTTGGCCAAAAACACTCTTGCTTATCTTTTTAGGGTCCGCAGGCAAAAGCCAAGGACCCTTATATTTTCGCGCGTGTGTCTGTATATATGTATTGTACCTACCCACACATGTTAAAAATATAGCGACTTAAAAAAAATATTTTTCAAAAAATTTAGGGTAAAAAAACTTAGGGGTTAATTTTTTTTTTTCGACATCGTGAGGATCATATTAAAGGGTACGTCGAGCTGATTACAAAAATATATAATTCTTTGGTTATAACTTTGATAGGGCGAGCGTAGGCACGTTTGAAGTGGGTGTAAAACGTGTCCCCCCCCTCCCTCTATCTCGCTTATGTGAAGTGCAAAAAATCTGAAAAAATTCCTGCACATTCTTCGACCAAAAGTAAAGATACCACTTTTTGGAAATTACGAAAAAAATAATATATATTTTTTATTGGCAAAATACGTTTTTTTTTATAATTATGGTCTTTTCAATGTATTTATATGTTTACAGTCCGGTTTAGTGGCAATAAAATACATCATCAGAAGTTTGTTTATGTGTTTTGAGAATATCAGACCCATAAAATATTTCAAAGTAGGCTTTTTAGCATTTTAAAAACACCATAAATAGGGTACTTCTTACTATACAGTGTGGCCTACGGACCCTCGTTGTGTGCTGGCTAGCACACACTTCACCTGTTAATTTGATTATGGAGAAGTTATAAGTTTGCATTGTTTTGGTTCATTTGTTAACTTCTTAATTTGAGCCTGATAAAAAAAGTTACGTCTCAAGGGCCGTAGTTTGGAGACCCCTGTTCTCTAGACTCTAGACTATAGATCATACAAAGATGGGTTCATCAAGGATGGAAATGGAAGACCAATGTGGAACTTTCTTCCATGATGGATCAACTGCATTTATAAGGCCAGATGCTCCTAATATATTTCAATTTGCCGGCAATACACATGTGTATTTCGGGTCAGCATACATTTTTAATACCGTTTCTTCTCATCCAGACATAATATGTAATTAGGTTACAGCACAAAGGAAGGTCGTCATTGTGAAACGTCTCTCATCTGGAATTTAAGCTTTATTGAAGTGAAACTTCTTTAGGCGTGGTAGAGTAAATTGACTTTGATTTTGGATGAAACTAAATTGAATGTAACAAAATTTGTGATTCAAGACTCGTCTCAGTGAAAAATTTTTTATAGGTAAATTAAATGCCGGCATAAGTAGCAGTTGATTTACTTGTAAAAAATCTTTCCTTTGGATGAGTCTCGATCCACCGACCTCTTTATACAGCAGGCATATGGGCGAACCATTGCACCACGGAGGTAGATTATTTTATTAATTCACAGAATTGGTATATAGGAAAGCGTAATATGATATACATTATATTATACAATATGTATAAATATTGTTTTCATGTTTTAACTTCAAAATTCTATTTTGAGATTATAGTGGATTTACACGTTTTGAGGACCCTTAAGTCCAAAAAAGTGGTTTTTAAAAAATGCCTGTCTGTCGTCTGTGCAGACACCTGCAGTCTAAACTACTGGGCCTATTTTGACAAAATTTGGCTTGCAAGTTCAGAAAAATCATACCCCAAGGCAAAATCGAGAAATGAAATTAGCTCCTAATTTGGGGGTGCTACCCCCCAAAAACTGTCAAAAAACGTGAAAATAAATTATTTCTCGAAAACGGTTCAGACAATTTTTATTTAAAAAAAAAAATTTAATTAAAAAAATAAAAATTAAAAAATTAAAAATTTTAGTCCATTTAAAAACGAATCTAATGATATAAGCCGTTTTCGCGGAATAAATCTAGTTCCCCAGAAAATAGCTTTAAACGTGGACGGAGAGAACCCGTATCGATTCCCTGCCCAGGAGAAGTTATTTTTGTGATAAATTTTGATGAAATGTTCAATAATAATTAAATGTACATAGTACATACGAAAACTAATAAATGGAAAATACTGGGCTAAGCAATTTCTGAACTTGAATATGAGAAAGTTTGTCTGAGTTGTCTTGGACCAATTTTTTTTACTCCTATCTCAGACCTTAATCATATTCACTAAAATTTATTCCATAATATCTAATCTGATTTTATTTAAATTAAAATCATGAATAAATTAGATCAACTAAGTGATTTTCATGGTCACGGTTATTAATCAGATCGATATTCCAAAACCTTTATCACCTGACATCTGTCATGGGTTAATGGTTTCACTCTGTCATAGTAACACGCAAGACAACAGAAGGAAAAAGACAGATCAATTGATACTAAATAATTAATAGATGAATTCGTGGTCTCAGATAACTCAGTCAACAGTAAACAGCTGAAGACATAGTAACTTATACTATCTGCTATCTTCCTAGGCATCTTCCGTAAAATAGAATATACATAATCTACACTCATGGGTTCAGGTAAAATCATTTGTATTCTAGTATTATTTATTGTCTAACCACAAGTATAATTAATTTTACTCGTAAACAAAGAAATATCTAAATAGGTTTCAACTATTATTATGTATACAAAAACGTATTAATATCAGTTTCGGTCACAAAAATCTGACTCCAGTCGTTGTTTTGATGTTTACGGATTTTTGTGACCAAATGTTTACGGCCTCTGAAGAAGGTTTTAAGTAAACACCGAAACGTCGGGATTGTAACAGTCACGATGTTTGTGACCGAATCGAATCCTGAGATAAGTTTTATTTGTTTATATTTACGGTCAAGAATTAATATATGTATATACATTCGGACCTCCATACAACGGAAATCTCTGTACAACAAATTGTTTTTATATCTCACGATTTCTCTATATAAAGTGTTTCTATAGTAAAAGAAAGTTTATATATTGAAATTACTAAACAACAATTTTTTTTTTCTTCAACATTCAGTTTCGTTATAAGGAGGTCCGACAGTCCGACTGTATACAGTCGGACCTCCTTATAACGAAACAAATTGGCGCAGTTGTTTGAAACTTATATGGGACCAACAATCGGCTAATTATGACCTACCACCCAAATTTCATTAAAATTGAACGTGTAGTTTTTAAGATATGGTGGTTCGCAAAAATTGAACGACAGACTGACAGAGCGACAGACAGACACGGAAATAAACATGATCCCTGATGTCTGAAACAGATTTCTGTCTTGGAATTTTTGAAATCGGAGACCTAAAAATGTTTCGCTCTTCAGAACGACCACTTAGCTTCCGTTTCCTTCGGTAAGCTCGGAAGCAAAATGGGGGGGAAATTAAATAAATTGGACAATAATAAGTTTTAATAGAATAAAATCATTAAAGTATACAAAATAGAACACGAGGAAACTATGTGCCACACAAATTGGCAGAGTATTTTTCTAATTGAATTTACAATTTTATAAAATGTATACCTATGTTGTTTTGTTTTTTTAATAAAAATGATTTGTTCCCTGCGTTCGAAACGTTGAAATTCATAAAAATGTCATATATGTGATTTCATTTGGATGATCAAGATGTATAAAAATCGGGCCAGGGAAATGATTCAGAAATAGCACAACTATGCTTAAGAAAAACATTATCTTAGGCATATATTACTACATGCTAACATGCATAATTATTACCTATAGTCTATAAGATTAGATTTGGCACAATCGAAGGCGGGAAACATCAAACGTGGAGGTAGTTTTGGGGTTATAAAAAGGGAAAATTAGTGTTACCATGTTATATTTTTTTGTGGAACAGGGATAGAGTTGAGCATTTTTTTTCTGAAGTTGCATTCAACATGGGGGACCAATAGAATCGTTTACCTCAAAATTTTCCCACCTGTTGACGGTGCCAACTCTAATCTTATAGACTGTAAGTAAACATAACTTAAAGCGCACCGTATTTTAAGCAAAAAAAAAACCCTACAAATAATTAATTACGTATATTTATATTTTACGTCAAAAGCCTTGTTAGTTTAGCTATTGCTACATTTAAATTAAAACACTCTCATATTGTTATTTCTATTAATTTAATTAGGAGAAAAGAATAACCCATATTATTTTATTAACTATTAATTACCACATTCTAAGCAAGATTTCAGGATCACAGGTGATACTTATAAATTAATTTTTTGTCGATTGTAGAATTTTCGAGCAGTAAATATGAAGAGATAGACGTCGAGCAGTTGGTTCATCTAAGAAAGAATAGCAGTGTCCTGATCATCGATGTCAGAGGAAGAAGTGAACTGGACAGAACTGGAACAATGGCTGGATCCATAAATATACCCTGTAATTTTCAATTTAATTATCTACATTTGCGATATATTATACATTACAGAATCAATTTATTGGATAAAATTTACCTTCATTGGCGTATAGTGGGGTCAATATCAATATTAGCTTTAATCCCTCATTCTTATCTTCTTACTGCTATCATAAGCTTATTTAGGGTGAATCGGTATTATTAATTACTGAATTTAGGAGAGATACCCCCGTCCTCCTTCCCCTTGGCTCACTAGCAACGATAGTATTATACCGCACACCATTAACATTTACCCTTCACCTCATTTATGTATATAAAAGTCAACATGTGTGTGTAAATAATATATTTGTGCATGTTCTTCATACCTACAGTTACCTAGTTTTTGTTCTATTCCTATTCCTACTTACAGTTTTAGTCCGACCTCGATGAAAATTTGCACTCTTGACCTTCAAAGCAAGGGAACAATCCTTCGAAATATAAATTTTGGTACACAGGGGAACGGGGTACAAGTAATGAATACGGGATCAAAGTAATGAATACCCTTCATGATGCGTATCATTGAAAAGCTCTTTAAGAGTGCAGTAATTGTTTTATATACAGTTTTGTCATATTTTCATTTAGGAGGGGGGTAAATTTGGGATATTTGCAAATTATCTTATCAAAGGTCAAAGAGGAAGGGGTATAGAAATAAGTGGGAGGGATGGAATCTAGATATTCTTGAATAGTAAAGTTTCTTGAACTTGATGGTAGTTTATAAAGTTATCCAATTAGAATCACACTCCGTAGCGAAGCACGGGCATGCACCTAGTCTAAAAAAAAAATATATATTGATAGATATGCTTCATATTTCATGTCTAGGTACCACCTTCTTTTTGAAAAAGAGTCTTTAACTTAATTTTTTTTTTCTCACACACGTATGTAACTTAAGTTGTTTTGTTCAGTCCTAGAGTTATCAGATACGCTGGCGAAAAATCCGCATGATTTTCATGAGATATTTGGAAGGAAAAAACCCACCAAAGATACTCTGATCGTCTTTTTCTGCCAATCAGGAGGGAGAAGCGAGGCGGCATCACAACTCACCGCCCAACTAGGATATAAAAAGTAATAAGTAATTAATTAATTTTAATTTTATACTTTATTATGGTACTTCTTTAGATTGTTACTCCCCTCTCTGGTTTTTAGAATATAAATGACTTTAACTAAATAAATATTAAAACAAAGTTGACGTTTAGTCTAATGTGTACTTTGGGACAAAGGAATATCACACTTCTTTTTTTATAACGGGGGTAACAGTCTAAATAAGAACATTACAAACACCCTCTTTAGATTGTTACTCCCCTCTGTTTTCATTATAAGTGGAGTAACAATCTAAAAAAGTGCCATTTATTATAAGGTAGCACTTTATTAGAGAGAACTAATTATAATTTACAGGGAAGTTTCTTCAGGGCTAGATTTACCAATGGGCAGACTGGGTATGCCCAGGGCACCGAAATCATGTGAAATGAGAAGATAGAAAGTGAAAATAGAAATTGTCCATTTTTATTTTATTACTCATCAACTCTTTGTGGCATCGAAATCTGGTTGGACGAAAATTTGGGGGCCTGTAAGATCTTTACCCAGGGCGCAAAGTACCTCAAATTGAGGCCTGAGTTTCTCAACGATGAAGTAAAAAAAGATTAAACAGAAAGTACCAGGGCTGGAGTTGAAACAGAGGTTTGGTTCAAGTGATAAAGATTTAAGCCTACAGTGTGTGCCAAATAAGTTTTAGTACGTTGACAATCTAAATCCTGTAGTAATAAATCCTTAGAAAAATAACCAATGCTCCTTTCTATGTTTCTAACCTAAACTCTCCATGAAGATTTAAATGTGCCCTTTGTCCAAGATCTAACCGTATCCCGATATAGATAATTCCATGAATCCATATCCCACCATCCTAATCCTCTTGTACAACTTCTGTCCTCTCAATGTGTCCCAAGCAACCCACCATGACATTTGAAGAGGAGATACAATAAAGTTTTCCCTTATACTATGTCAAACTTTTATAATAATTTATTTTAATCCACTTTATCATTATTTTATCATTATTAGTTATTTTTTATTATAATTATTTTACTATATTTACTGCTAAGGAAGTGTAGTCACTGGAATACTTTTTCTTCATGTCTTTACCACCACTTAATCAATGTATTAATTATCCTTATCACATTGCAATTTAAATGTGTAGTTGTGTCATCCAATATAAATTTAAAAAAAGTACATTGACAGTTGAAAGTCTAAAAAATTGGGTGGGGAGCCAATGACAGCTTAGAATTTCAAAATTCTGTGCTCTAATTGGTCCCCTATCCAATTTTTTCCCTGCGCGGTCCAACGCTCTAAAACTTGTTTGGCACAAACTGTAAACTGTTTGTCTTTAATTTTTATCTTTTACTGTGTTTATCAGTACTGAAGTAAAAATTAAGTTACCACATGTCCATTAATTTATAATAAAGCTACTTTTGGTTGAACAAATTTTCAACGCTCTAAAGCCCCAAGCCCCTATAAAAACCATTCTATAGATAGATTAAAAAAGCTCTGACATTTAGAAACTCTAGATTATTTTCATGAAACCAGAGGCCTATGTAGACAAACTATATTAAAGATTAATTAATTCTAATTTATTTATCTACTATTATTTAATATGTATTTATTTTAATGATTATTATTATTAATTATTAGTTTATAAAGAAAATTACTTTTTTTTCTTCTAGTGTGAAAAATTTCTCGGGTGGTTGGACAGCTTGGGAAAATTCTCAGCACATGGATAAGTTTTAGAATTTCTGAAACTAAAATAATTCTTNTATTTATTTTAATGATTATTATTATTAATTATTAGTTTATAAAGAAAATTACTTTTTTTTCTTCTAGTGTGAAAAATTTCTCGGGTGGTTGGACAGCTTGGGAAAATTCTCAGCACATGGATAAGTTTTAGAATTTCTGAAACTAAAATAATTCTTATCTGTAAAAAATTTGCTAATTTCATGTGCATCAAAATGTTCTGATTTTACTGAATCAACCTATAACCCATATTATTTAATATAGAGATGAGTAAATAAATTGAAAGTATATAAAAATTATTTAAATCAGAATCAAATTATTAAAATAATTTTAGATTAAAAACTTGCTCTAGCTAGTTAAAAAGAATTAAAAAAAAAAAAAAAAAAAAAAAAAAAAAAAGATTATGTGTAAATCTTTTAATTATATGCAATAAAAACAAAGATTTATTGTCTTCTAAATAATTGTAGTAAAGAAATTCTTACATAAAAACTAGAAACAGTTATATTTTATATAGCAAATAAATACATATTATGTTTTTATAAATATTGTAATCCTGATTTACATATTTTTAAGTTTCATTTTTGTGTTAAAATGTTGCGATGTAGTAGAAGGAACGTAACATATACTATATTTTATGACAATGCAAATAAATTCAATATATTTATACATATTGTGAATATTTATCAAAGAAAAATTGAACTAATATCGCAAATAAATATTAAATTATTTATTTAAGTTTATTGTGATGACTGACTACGTATTTTTTTACTTTAAATTTAGTAGTAGCAAAATAGTGAATTATATACGTAAAGTAAAAGTTACAATATATTTTATAGTAGTACCTCTTCCAAGAAGTTATTTTCGTATTTTCGATGTAGTGTATGTTTATGAATTAAAAATTTAAAATTCTTACATGTAAAATGTAATATGTATAAATACACTTTTTAAAATAAAATATAAACTTAATTAATTTTGACTCTTTAGATGAATAACCAATGCTCCTTTCTATGTTTCTAACCTAATCCTCCACAGAGACCTTAAAGTCCCATTTATCCGTGACCTAGCCTCCTCCCGATACAAAAGCTTCCATGACTCCATATCCCATCATCCTAATCCTTTAGTCCAAAACCTATCATCTCCATCCATTCCACAAAACCCTCCTCGACGCCTAAAGAGGCAGTGGCCTCGTGACTTACTAAACAATTAAC
>KZ651758.1:303120-365819 GCA_001010745.2 Gerris buenoi
TTGGTTCTCAAACAAATTTCGTTATTATCGATAGGTTGGTTCTCAAACAAATTTCGTTATTATCGATAGGTTGGTTCTCAAACAAATTTCGTTATTATCGATAGGTTGGTTCTCAAACAAATTTCGTTATTATCGATAGGTTGGTTCTCAAACATATTTCGTTATTATCGATAGGTTGGTTCTCAAACAAATTTCGTTATTATCGATAGTTTGGTTCTCAAACATATTTCGTTATTATCGATAGGTTTGTTTTCAAAAATTGAGAGACAGTAAGACAAGAAACTAAAATGTTCCCCGATGTCTGAAAACAGATTTCTGTCTTGGATTTTTTGAAATCTGAGACATAAAATAATTTCGTTCATTACATTAATCTACCTTCTTATTTTGAAATAACGTCCAAGCAAAATCAAAGCTCTTATTGGACTTCAGTTTTTCTTCCACTGTCTAAGCCATTCATGTCTTTGTCGATTTTACTGACGACTTGGTCCTCAGGACTCAGGAGGGTCACACCCAAGTCAAATTTGTGCCAAAATAATTGAGCTGCCGTCTTTGAAGCAGTTGTACCACTCATTTATTTTTGTTGTGTCCATCGCTTCGTTCCCAAACACTTGTTAAATCTTGCGGATTGTTTCCATTCAAGAATCGCCTAGCTTAAAACAAAATTTGATGCACTAACGCTGTTCAACTTTTCCTGTCATTTTGTCAGAAGGAAAATTCGACGACACTCACTCGCACTGGCTCACTAATTAATAGCCACCGACTGACTCGTGTTACAGACCAGACATACAAAAAAATGAACATGCACCAATAATATTTTTGCAAGTATTTTGTTTGACCAATAAAAATTAAGGTCGGATACTTTTTTATCTCACCTTGTATTTAGAACACAAACTTGATCTTAGACAATATGTCTAAGATGATTTTTTCTCTCTATTTCTATTATTGTGCAATAGCAGATTCTTAGTTATAAGTAAAGAGAATACAATGCTGTGACAACAGCATGGCATTCCCTTTACTTAACCATTAACAACATATATTTTCACATTTACATCAGATAATCTGATCACCTACGTAATTATTAATTTTTTTAGAATTGGTAAATGACTGGAATTCGTAATGTAAATACACGACATTATAATAATGATAAATTTATTTAAAAAATATATAAAATAAAAAAAAACAAACTAATAAATGGAACATAGGCCTAAAGAATTAACACAGAAAATGGCCACAGCAACAATGAGGAGCTGGAATGCAGGGGCTGAAACA
The DNA here is from genome assembly GCA_001010745.2 of Gerris buenoi. Lineage (NCBI taxonomy): Eukaryota > Metazoa > Arthropoda > Insecta > Hemiptera > Gerridae > Gerris > Gerris buenoi. The sequence continues at coordinate 304,390 of KZ651758.1, forward strand.
TGAGCAGATTGGAGCATGTTTCTTGGCAAATTCCAACCATCCTTCCCATCCGCACTTGTAGTTGAATACGCTAAAAACAAGAAATAATATGTCAGCAACGAAAAAAAAACTAATTTAAATATCTTATAAAAAAAAATTATAATCAAATTAAGTATTTAAATAGAGCTTTTTACTATCGGCTAATGGCTCATGATTAGGTATAGAAGAGATCCGATAGTTTATGTTATGCCATACAATTGGCTGCCCATATTACTACCCTTCAGGAACATAGTCATCATCAGGACTAGAAGTTAGATGAAGATATCTTGAAATCAAATCATCTACTTTTTTTCAAGGTCGTCCTAGAAACCCTTATGCTTTTGGTAGTGTGTCCGTCCGTCCGTCGCAACTTGGAGTATATCTCCCTACCTATTGAAGCTATAGACTTGAAATTTGGTATATAAGTAAAACTTTTTTGCCCAAAAACAGAAAACCTATTGCGAACTTTAACACACCAAATTTCTGCGATCTGCGATCAATTGCGATCACCGCGCTATATTTTACATTTTTTGTAATTTTCAAGTTGGGTATCATTTCAAAGGTATTGAAATGTAGATTACAAATATGTATCGCATTTTCAAAATGGCGGCCATTTTACCCCCCCAAAATTCAAACAAACCCAAAATTTACCCTCCCTGCACTACCCCATTAGAATAGGTCCAAAAATAAGGAAAAAATACATAAATATAAATCTCTGTAGTCCAATAAAATTTCCGGGATTATATTTGAAAAAAAATAAATTTTAGAATTTATAGGGGGCCGTAACTAGGGGGCTCCAAAATTTTAGTGATTTGAAAAATCGAAGTTGGGTATCATTATAAAGGTATTGAAATTTAGTTCACAAAAATATATCGTGTTTTCAAAATGGCGGCCATTTTACCCCCCTAAAAATTAAAACAAAACGCAAAAAAATGTCCCCCCCCCCTACGCTACCCTATTAGAATAGGTCCAAAAATAAGGAAAAAATACATATATATAAATCTCTGTGGTCCAATAATATTTCCGGGAGTTTATATAAAAAATTCAATTTTTATAAATTGTAGGGGGGCGTAACTAGGGGGCCCCAACATTTTAGTGATCAGAAAAACGAAGTAGGGTATCATTTTAAAGGTATTAAAATTTGGTTTACAAAAATATATCGTGTTTCCAAAATGGCTGCCATTTTACCCCTAAAAGAATTTAATAAGCGCATACCGAAGATAGTAAAGAATAATAATATATGCACACCTTGATTTTTAAAAGTGAACAATAGAAATTTTTGTTTAAAAAATATATAATAATAATAATAATTAATTTTTATGACCGAAGAAACCCTTTTAATATCTTGCTGGCAAGTACTTGACAAGATTTTTTAATTTCTCATAAATGTAGTATATATATACAAAGGAAAAAGTATTGTGAAAATTCGATTGTGAAATTTTGATGGGTTTACACGTTTTTAGAACTCATGAGTCCAAAAAGTGGTTTTTCATACCCCAAGGCGAAATTGAGAAATAAAATTTAGGCACTACTACTCCCTAAATAATCATTTGACCATTTAAATATGCATCAAATGGTTTATCAAGTATGTGGCCCACTGATAATGCATTAGAGACTTTAGTTTAACAAGCATGTGGACGTTGTCCTAAACTGAAGTACAGCGTGGATTTTGTGACGGTATTTAACCAAATATATAGAAGTCTCTTTTTGACGGGTGAAATGACAGCCGATTTTGGATAAAACATTGCCTTCGTCATGTGAGCTAATATACGGAGCCGACATAAGAAATATTTAAGCTATCAAAACAAAATATATGTATATAAAAATAAAAATAATGTTATACATTTAAATCTTTTCCTAAATTTGAATATAATTTTTAAATCTAAAAATAAAATAAATATATGTATATATTACTTGGTGTATCCAAGTTCGACAGCTTTCTTAGCTGCAGCTGCACTCCGTTTGCCTTGTTTGCAAAAGAATACAACAGGGGAACACTTTTTTGGTTTTAAATGTCCATAACGGCAAAAGAAGTCAGAATCAGACATTTCTCCAAGTGTTTTTTCAATATCATTTTCTGAAACAAAATATTATACAATGCTATCAATGAACATATAATTTATATTTTTTAGTTTTTTTTTATTAGTATTATTAGTATTTTTATTTATATTTTACTCCGTAATTTATTCTCATCTGTATAATGGCTTCCTTTCATGTTATTTTAATAAATTCAGACGTTTCAAAGCCATCGGCAACACGGATTCATTTTAAAACTTCGGAATAGGAAAACTAACTAAATCCGTGGCTCAACTGCTTGTGAAGGGCCTAGACCTACCAAAGGGCTTATACAACTATTTTGAGGATACAAACTACTACTATTGATCACTTCTATTTTGAGGATACTAACTCCGTGGCTCAAGAGCTTGTGAAGGGCCTAGACCTACCAAAGGGTTTTTTTACAACTATTTTGGGAATCTAACTCCATGGCTCAACAGCTTGTGAAGGGCCTAAACCTACCAACAGCCTTGTAGAACTATTTTTGGGGAACTAACTTCGAGGCTCAACCGACCTTAATGAAATTCATAAGAATAAATTCAAAATATTTCAAGAATTTCCACTTATGATTTGAACCATGGAAAAATTATGATTTATAAAGAAAAATTCTAAAACAATAATAATAACATATATAAATAAATAAAATATTATACAGATTTGCTACATATTAAGTAAAGTGTCCTAAAGCTACCATTAGTTTACAATATTTATTAATTACTTGCTGTTAATTAAATTAGTATTCAATTAATACAAGCACTAAGATTAATGTAATTCTCACATTAATTTATTTTTAAATAGAAAATATATACCAATTGGACTCGCGTATAGAGTCTATTAAATTTTTATAATATTCTATAGTAGATTATTATTCACTTTAACACGTTCATATTGTGAAAATTAACTTCACAAAAATTATTATTAGAAAAAAACAAACTATTTCTTATAAAATAATTCTCAAACAATTCAAATAACCCACCTTCAATGTTGATAGCAGCAAAGAATGTTCCTTCTTTACAGATTTCTTTTGGCGAGCGTACATCAACGATAAGAGCATCATAATTTCCTAAATACTTGATGAACTCTTCAGTTTCAATATCTTTAACTTCAGCCTTTTTCTTATCTTCCGCTCCTTTGATTGAATCAATTGTCAAGCAAAGGACTGACGCAACAAAAACTAAACATCTCAGTGAGGACCTGAAATTAAATGAAAATAGTTTTTAGATAAAAGATAAGCAATTATTCAAACTTTTTGTTAAATCAAATTATAATTTTAAAAATAATTATAATTTTATTTAAATTAAAATTTAAACTTTCCGTAGTATGAAGACTACCAAAACTTAAAAAAATAACTTTTTAATATTAGGAAGTACCTTAATAAAACGTTTTATGACAAAATAGTTGTCATCTACGATTGGATACTAAATATAAACATTGTATCTCTGTTTAGATGCGTAGAAAGTGATTTTTTGTATACTTGTATTCATCGCGCGTGCGCGTATCATAATTCCTCTTTGTTCCGCCCTAGTGCGGTAAAAAAGAAGAATTCTTCACCTTAACGCACTATTAGCGAGCATAATAATGACTGATTAATGTTATTATGAAGAAAATTAAGAGAATAAAATACGCCTTCAGAAATAATTAATTCGGCAAAAAATTCAACTAATGAATTAATGTTATCTTTATCAAAAGAGAAATACAAACTTACATACAGGAAGTTTATTAAAAAAAAAATCTGTTTATATTTATTAAAATCCAACAATCGTAGATAAAGTACGGTACGCAGTACGCAACTAAGAACTTTACTTTGCTCATGTGGTTCTACTACCCACGGTCGCTCGGGTGCAAACTCCAAACTCGCATGCAAAATGCTACTTTCCGCACTAGACACGTAATGTACTATTGATTTTTATAGTACTTTGTGATATTTATAGTCAAACAAATTTTAATAAATTTCGCATAAGCAGTTATTCTTATATAGTCGAATGATAACAATGATAATATTCATTATATACAGTGATAATAAAATATGATAAGATGAGTAATGATGGAAAATTAAAGGTGTGAGAAAAAAAATAACGTTTTAAGAAATATTCATTTTAAAGTGTTTCAAACATTCTCAAGATCATCCTTCAGTCTGTTTCTATTTTATTACTGTAACAACCAATTCTTAAATAAATTATAAATTTTACAGTCATAAGTAAATTTTCTAATCGAAAAATTGATAAAATTTAAATTGAAAAATTGATTTAAGAATTGGTTGTTCCAGTAAAGAAACTGAAATAGACGAATGGCTTTACGAAGGGTCGAAACGTTTCAAAGTTAATACGGCTTAAACCCCGTTGCCATTACAACAAATTTAAAGCCTGAAATATGTCCCGCAACCTGTTGCCGGCACAAGTTGCAGGAGTTTGTTGAAATAGAAACAGTCTGCAACATGTTGCGGTACCAATTTTTAGTAATGGAAACGAGGCTTAAAGCCTGAAATATGTCCCGCAACATGTTGCCGGCACAAGTTGCAGGAGTTTGTTGAAATGGAAACAGTCTGCAACATGTTGCGGGACAAATTTTTAGTAATGGAAACGAGGCTTAAAGCCTGAAATATGTCCCGCAACATGTTGCCGGCACAAGTTGCAGGAGTTTGTTGAAATGGTAACAGTCTGCAACATGTTGCGGGACCAATTTTTAGTAATAAAATGTCCCCGGCACATTCTGCGCAACATGTGCCTGCAACTTGTTAGAATGGAAACGGGGCTTTACAGCATTATTTTTTTCACACACCTTTAAAATTCCTTCAACTTATAAAACATTGTCTTCTTAAACTCTACGTTATATTTTTAAGTTGTAATGCAGTAATATTACTTATTTTATATAAATGGATATAGATTAATCAAACGATCGAAAAAAAATCATCAATGCTAAGAATACACAAAGAATTAAAATAAACAGAAATTACAATGTTAATGATAAAATGTATGGAATTATTTATATTTAATTAGTCTTTAATTGCTTGGAAACATTCACTATTTATTTGACAGATTAGTATGCATAATGCATGGTAATAAAATATATATAAGCGTAAAAAAACATACATATATATGTATCGGGAATGAAAAGATATTTCGGGAAACCCCAAACATTTTTATTAATGGAATTTGTTGATTTTTCTCAATTACTTTCATTCATATTGACAGGTAATATATTTATTCAAATGAATATTTATTTAAATTGCATTATTATTATAGTAAATTTTATTTTCATTGATAGCTTTTTGTTTGATTTTTTTTGTGGTAAATGTTAAAATTAAAAAAAAATAAAAATATTTCATCACTAAATAATAAATAATTTGCTTACTTCATTATAATAAGGTGCAGTTTATCAGTTGAAATCAGCAATTTCGTGAAAAAATGACGGTTTCAGCAATTATCAAGAACGTCGTCAAAAAAAAAGATGTTATATTCTACTGAATATCTGTATCTATATATATATAAGACTTGAAGGTAACTGATATGATAACACGGAAGATGATCTGATCTGATTATGTATTATATACTATTATGTTTATTGAAGCAACACGTTTCTAAATCACCTGATGAAGAGATTTAATGTAAACAAATATCATAATTTGAAAATTTTACACTAAATAATTGATAATGTTATATATTTTTTGAGGATAAATTAACAGATAAATATAAACAATATTTAAATTGTTGACGGAAAAGATGAATAATAATATTAGGCCAAGCGCCAGCTCTATAGAATCTATAGAAACTCGATTTTATCGATGCAACGAGCACGTCTTGGATTAGAAAAACTCCTATTTTATGCGGGTGCAGAAAAATGTTACACTTCGCGGCGCTATAGCTTCTAAACTATTGACTTAAGCGTATAATTACATTGAACCTTTTTTTGTTGAAAATTTAAATACCTACAAATTTGATAATTTCTATTTTTTTCGCATCATCGACGGGAACGAAGATATTGGCCAAAACCCGAATTTCGGTCCCTTTTTTTCAAAATGGTTGCCATCGCACCCTCGAGGAGGAAAACTTAATATGTTCATCAGGGGACCAAAATAAAGCCATAAACAAAAAATTCAGCTTTATCGGAATTTTTTCCCGTTCTAAGTCTCTGGCGCTTGGCCTATATTTACAAAGTATGTGTAATATTAATCAAAATCAATATAGTAACACTTATAAACCATATTTGTTTTAAATTGGCTTCGTGACGCAGAAAAAAACCCTTGATTATTACATTTTATTTTCTTGGCTACCACCCAAAATTATATTAATGAGTAAATATTTCCTTGTTTTAACTGTTAATTAGGAGCCCTCCCTAAAAGTTATATGTGATTACAGGTGGTTTGCTCTAACCACCTCTTAACACCTCTAACCACCTCTAACCACCTCTTCACACCTTTAACTACCTCTAACCACCTCTAACCACCTCTTAACACCTCTAACCACCTCTTAACACCTCTAACTTTTACGGAGGCCTCCTAATTAACAAGTACCAAAATCCCTTTGCCTTCATGGTTAATTAGACAAAATCATTCCTGGCACTCTTTTACTTTGTTACCGCCTTTGTCCCAAAATACATTGGAGTAAATATCCCTTTGTCTTAATAGTTATTAACTGTGTTACCCATCCTACTTTTCAACATTTTAAGGGTATCAATATAAGTGGGTATCAAAGTAAAAAGAGGCGTAAGGGGGCAACCTCTTTTACTTTGTTCCCACCACATTCATTTCTGTTATGTTGTTATATAATATATTTGGTAGGAAAATAAGAACACAAATTGAAAATAGCCATCAGTTTATGATAAACTTTGACTTACCTGTCAGAGATTATTTTATTTTAACAGTTCAACAGCTGGTGGACGCAAGAAATTTCCTTCACGCAAAAAAAAAACGACAAGAAAAATGTGAAGCTCTTAAAATATATCTGGAAGTTGGTACACATCATAAGGTAGCTTGTTTTTCTCTTTAGTACCATAATTCGCCACCAGGAGCGAAAACAAGAACATATCCAGTATTCAATGTTTTTCCATGAAGTGGAGAAAAGTTTTAAGATATTGAAGGTTAGATGCAGGTTATAAAACAAGTGCGATTTCGTTAATTTTTTTAGTGTTAGTTTAGTTTTTTAGTGTTTACTGTTAAATGCACTTGCATTTCATTTAAGTCGTTTAAGTATAAATGCTGAAAATTGCGTTATTTTTACTCTTAATAGTACCCCGCCGTATGATGAACGTATGGTGTATAAGTTCTCTGTATAATCAATTATCAATAGTCCAGGAGATAGGGTGCAAAAAAATGTCTGACTAACATCAAGCTAGAATTTTATATTCAAGTTAATAATTTGAGCCTTTTAAGAATATGTAGTTGGCAGAGATCGTCTGCGAGATATAGCCTGGCAATAGGCATTTGAACAAATCAAATCATTCGAGAGCAGCTGTCTTGTATGGGGGACAATGTGATTTTCATGATCCTGTAATCCTTACAATATTAGTTACAGTAATAGTTACTGTAATCCTTACAATATTAGTTACAGTAATAGTTACTGTAATCCTTACAAAATTAGTTAGTAGACCGAAAATCAAGTTAATGTTAGTTTGTCGCTTGAGAGGTTAGTTGAATTATCGCTCTAAATCAAAGTGGTCACCTATCAAGTGACAAACTAACAACAACTTGTTTTTCAGTCTACTAATTAATTTTGTACTCAGGATCATGAAAATCAACATTGTCCCCCATAAAAGACAGCTGCTCTCCAACGGTTTGATTTGTTCAAATGCCTATTGCCAGGCTATATCTCGCAGACGATCTCTGCCAACTACATATTCTAAACTTCTCCACTGGTTTTTTTTAAATGCCTATTCCCCATCCATGCCCCACAGGTGAATATAGCCGGCCACGTATCCTTAAAAGGCACCAAAATATTAACTTGTACACAAATTTTAGCTTGGTGTTAGTCAGACACTTTTTTGCCCGCTATCTCCTGGACTTTAACATGAGAAAAAGCATACATATTATTTGTACTTTATGAACTTAACTTAAATTTAAAAGTAAACAGGTTCGACAATTAATGACAGGATAAAGACATCCTGTCATTAAAATTAATAATAACTAATTTCTTTTTTTACGATCGGCTTTTGGTTGAAAAAGGTGAAACGGAATCTCAGGAAAGAATGCACGGAATAAGGCAAATAGGATGTTCTTCAGATTAGTCACAAGTCCGTCGGGTACGATTATTTTAAATAACACCAAAATTTAATAATTAAATTAAATGATTAAAATTTATAAAACTAAATTAGGCTGAATTGCAGGAGATGATACGGTCGAGAATCGCTTGGCGGCACAACTTTGCTTAATTTATACACTTGAGAGATAATATTCCTTTGTCAAACAGTACATTTGTGTCATATAAACATTTGAGAAATTATATATGTATGATTTGTTCATAGGAGAGTTGATATCCCTTTGTCAAAAGAATACGTTGGAGTAAGGCCCCACTATCTTTTCTATAGACCGTATCATATTCTTCAGTTTTACCCTAAATTAATATATGAGATGAAAGTTAGATGTTTAGCAGAACGAGATTTCTTGTTGATAAATCCCACTTAAGTTCTGGTCACTAAGTTACCTGGAGTGTAAAGCAATTGTCATTTAATGACATCTTTAATTAATAAGTAGTTATGAAAAAATTTCATAATTTGTTTATTCTTTAGCCGAGTTTACACCAGAGATAGAAATATGTGTGGGTATCTTCGTTGTTGCTTTTGACATTGCTACCAATAAGATGGTTAGCAACATGTCAAGCAGGGTTGACAACAAAGTTGATGACAAATGTTACTAACAATTACGGTACTTTTATAGAAAAGGGCCCCCCTTTTTGTTTTTTATACAAAAGAGTCAGTCCAATATGCTTTGGGACAAAGGAATATCACACTTTTCTATTAAAAAAGTGTGTATTAAGTTGTAAGAAACTATATTTGATTAAAAAGAAAAAGGGGGGCCCTTTTCTATAAAAGTGCCATTAAGTTGTTGGTATAATTTGTTAGGTACTTCTTTACTTTAACACCTCCCCTATGGTTTTAAACAATAGTCTGGCCTACAAAAGTATACATGTGATCCCAAGACCTGGGGCAGTTTAATGTGCCAGGGACGCCCATCCCCCCAAGGCCCATGGCCTCAAACCCCCCAAAACTGCCTGAATCACTTGGAATATTAAAATTCCCCAAAATTGGATTCCTCCTCCAAAAATTCTGATGGCGCAGCTTGCACCATCGATCCCCCCAGTGGGCAGTTGGGCACCCCTGTAAAGGGCTATATTTTAAGATTGAGTCTTATCTTGTGTCTACAGTTTTCTTAGCGTATATTTAATATTTCTTTGTATAATAGTTGATTAGACTAAGGGATATTGTCACATTTATACACACAAGTGTGATATTCCTTTGTCCCAAGGTACGAGTACATTGGACTAAATATCCCTTTGTCTTAAATAGTTATTTAGACTACTTAATAGTATTTAGACATTGCCCTACAGATTTCTGTATAAGAAATTTCTGTAAAATGGCGTAATAAAACTGCCCCAGGAGTCTCAATGTCATGGGGAGACAAACACACAAATCTTTGAAACTTTTGTCGTGCAGACTATTCTTTGGAACCAAAGGAGGTGCTAAAGTAAAAAAGTGCCACATTTTATAGTCTTAGTCTATTCTACTAAGAATAGTATATTCTTAGTAGAATAGACTATTCTTTACATTTAAAATTTAAAATTAGATGTTATACAAATGAATGATGTACAGTACACTCGATTATTTTAAAAATAGTCAGAACCCTTTGACTGCGGGACCTTCCCCCTCTCCCACCCTTAGGTTTCTATCCAGTGTTGCGGGTCTAGAAAAAAGGAGGTCTGCAAACCAGCATAGCTGGAATAAACGAGTGAAATGAAGTTGGGTCTATCTCTGAGGCGGCCACACAACTAAAGAACCCGTTTGAAGATGTCCCATTATCCCCTCTCTTGAATAACGCTCGCCTTTCCAAACAATTCGGTATCACTAAGTGATACCTTCCGCCACTCAATTGAAAATGCTAAAATATCACATGGTGATACCTCCGCAGTCAAAGGGTTGACTATTTTTGACTGCATTCTTTAGCAAGAAAATCGATTTCTATGTTCTTTTTAACATTTTACATTTATTATATTACAGATAATATCTCAGATCCAAAGCTGTGACCGATGAACATTATCCATACTTTAGAAATATTAGCTGATGATAAAGGATGACATCAGGAAGATCTGTTGCGCTGAAACGGACGAGGCAAGGCAGCGGATAAAACAAATCACCAATAAAAGTGTACAGAAAATAAGAGACACCTTAAACTGCGCTAGAGAAGAAAGTCAATCTATTGAAAACTTGTGCAAGTAAATTATTGGTAATTTCATGACTAGATTTATCTGTAGGATTGTATCAAACATAATAATTATAGATTGTGTAGTGTCTATATCATATGAGTTAGAGAAGATTTTAACCAACTATGTAATTTAACCAATATTAAGCTAATTCCTATAAAAGATGAAATAATATTTATCTACGATTGATACGAAATATTAACATTGTATCTATGTTTAGATGCGTAGAAAGTGAATTTTTACGTACTTGTATTCATTGGACATGCGCGTTTCATAATTCTACTTTTTTCCGCCCTAGCGCGGTAAAAAAGAAGAATTCTTCACCTTAACACACGATTAGCGAGTTTGTTGACGTTTAACAAAACTAATTTGCAGTTTGTTTAATTAAAGTAACTGTTTATATCTCGAGATTTTAGTGAAAAGCAATGACTGATTTATGTCATTATGACGAAAATGAGAATAATACACCTCCCAAAATAATTAATTCGACACAAAATACAATTAATGAATTAATGTTATCTTTATCAAAATAGAAATACGAACTTGCATACATGAAGTTTATTTTTTTTCTGTATTTATTATTAAAATCTAACAATCGTAGATAAAGTACGGTACGCAACTCGTGCGAAAACGGCATTTTGCATTGCTCGTGTGGTTTTACTATCCTCGCTGTCGCTCGGGTGCAAACTTCACACTCGCATGCAAAATGCTACTTTCCGCACTCGACGCGTAATGTATTCCATTTTTATTTTACACCTCAAAAACCATCATTACTCTCTCTTGCTAATTATTATTAACCAGTCTGTTTTTTACTACTGTCAGCTTTTTCATTTAACCTCTTTTACTAATTGCATTACAAATGGTCTTATTTTATACAACGATACATTTTACTGAAACATTTTTAAAATAAAAACTATACATTTTTTATTTAAAATAATTTTCTCTTTAACGACAGCAATGTTTAAGCAATAACTTTTTCTTTTTATTAATAGCGAAGTCGACAATAACTACAGTCTATAAGATTAGAGTTGGCACAATCGAAGGCGGGAAACAACAAATGTGGAGGTAGTTTTGGGGTTATAAAAAGGGAAAATCGGTGTTGCCATGTTATATTTTTTTGGTGGAACAGGGGTAGAGTAGAGCATTTTTTTCTGAAGTTGCATTCAACATGGGGGACCAATAAAATCGTTTCCCTCAAAATTTTCCCACCTGTTGATTGTGCCAACTCTAATCTTATAGACTGTACGTTATCATGAGTTTTCGAAACTGTTTTGGTTTCAAACCATAAGTTTTTCCATGAGGAGTTTCTAAAAAAGTTTCACAAGAATTTTGGTAACTATAAACTCCCAGACTAGTTATAGTTAACTCAGGTTTTCATACTTCTGCTTATCAAACCTAGAGCGCATGTCTCAATTCTGTTTTCAAGTCAATACCTATTTCCATGCTATTTTTTCAAAACAGTTTCAATACATAACAAAAAAATCGGTCCGAGACAACTCAGACAAACTTTCTCATATATGTGCATTTAATTACAATTGGAAATTTCATAAAAAATATCATAAAAATAACTTCTCCCGGGCGGGGAATCGAACCCGGGCTCTCTCCATCCACGTTTTAAGCTATTTTCTCAAGAACTAGATTTTTCCCGGGAAAACGGCTTATATCATTAGATTCGTATTAAAATGTACTACATTTTAGAATTTTTTAATCTAAATCGTCGGAACCGTTTTCGAGAAATAATTTTTTTTCGTGTTTTTTCATAGTTTTTGGGGGGTAGCGCCCTCAAATTTGGAGTTAAAATTCATTTCTCGATTTCGCCTCGGGGTATGATTTTTCTGAACGTGTATGCCAAATTTCATCAAAATCGGCCCAGTAGTTTAGGCTCCAGGCGTCTGCACAGACAGACAGACGACAGACGACAGACGACGGACAGACATTTTTTAAAAACCACTTTTTTGGACTCAGGTGACCTCAAAACGTGTAAATGCATTGAAATCTCAAAATCGAATTTTCGCGCCATCACAATACTTTCTCTTTATATGAGAAAGTAAAAAATTTGCTGTCGTGACCTTGAACTCAAAACATTTTGAAATCACCGTTTCCACGGGGTTTTGAATACTAAAACCATTTTCAAAAACGGTATTGAAAACTCATGGAAACGTAATATATACAATACAGGGTGTTACCGACCAAAACCTTAAGGATTTTGTTTTTACTTTTACCGGAAGTAAAAACAAATGGGCTGACTTACCTAAGACAAACGGCTAATAGTGCCTCTACTGGAATGCTTGGTAAATCTGCAGTTATCCAGCCACCTAGGAGAAGAGGTTAGAAAATTAATGATCCCTAAATCGAATGTATTTTTTGGACAAAGGAATATCACCTCTAAAATGTATTAATTATATAGATATAATCTTTCAAATGTATAAATCTTAAAAAATTAACTCTTTTGACAAAGGGGTATAATATCTTAAGTGCGAAATTGGGCCGCCAAGCGATTCTTGACTGTATGGATAACTGCAGATTAGCCGAATGCTTTTCTCTGAAATTCAGTTATGTTTTTTTGTCAAAATCATATTTAATATGGGCAAAAATTGATCAAATTTGGACCCTACCCATTCGAAAGTATTTTTTTAAATTCAACTTCATCTTCATATAACGCATTAAGAGATGATGATTCACCAAAATAATTTTATTCTATATTCACTTAGTGGATTATATTTCCTTTTTCTTTAATTCTTGTTATTATTATGTAACGCAAGATATTAACAAAGCCCCTCATTACTGTCATCACTTTACTAAGGTAACTTAGTCAACTTCACGAACGTGACTGCGATATAAGTTTTGTTGCAGAGGATATGTTGAATTGCTTCATATGTTTGAGAATATGTTATGAATCGTAGGATATATTTTCAGATGATATGCGTTTGAGGAGTTTTGTCGCAACGGATATGTTGGAATGTTTTATATGTTTTATATTTGAGGATATGTTATGACTCGTAGGATATGATTGAGGAGTTTTGTTGCAGAGGATATGTTGGAGGATGTTATGACTTATAAGATATGTTTGCAGTTGTTATGTTTAAGGAGTTTTGTTGCAGAGGATATGTTGGATTGTTCGATATGTTGGAGGATGTTATGACTTGTAGGATATGTTTGCAGTTGTTATGTTTAAGGAGTTTTGTTGCAGAGGATATGTTGGATTGTTCGATATGTTGGAGGATGTTATGACTCATAGGATATTTTTGCAGTTGTTATGTTTAAGGAGTTTTTTTGCAGAGGATATGTTTGATTGTTTCATTTTATGTTTGAGGATATGTTTGCAGTTGAAACAGTTTATAACACAATTTAAAAATGACAGACAATATTATTATTATTGTAGTATACATTTTGAATTTATTCTAATTATTTTAATTTCTTATTTGGACATTGCAGAGAGTATAAAAATGGACAAAACCGGTGTAAAGAAAACGAAATCGACGATCCCTACACATCCATCCCTGAAGATGCCAATCTGCCTGGGAAGGGTATCGAATTTCGGAGCGCCAGGCGACCACGACAAACAGATGAATCGCTGAGTGCAGGGACAGATGATGATCCACAACATTCAATTTCAGATACTACCCCTAATAATAATTCGCCCTTCAAAAAAATACTTAGGTTTATCCTATTCCTTCTTATATTCATCTTGATATTAATATTACTGATATTAATCTGCTGTAAATGTTCGTCGATATTTAAGAAGTTTGCTCGCTGGATTATATGGACTTATCGAAACGGCTTACCACCAATTTGACTTTGAAAACCACAACTTATTCGTCACCAAATCCACATATCCGTCTTCTTATTCGTCAACTGTGATTCCAATCCTGATCTATAGTTTTATCTTTAAAAAAAATAGAAAATAATTAGCTAAAACTCTTTTTATATTATAACTAATCTTATGTGTAATATATTAAACGATTTTGAAGTAATTAAAAGTTCTTTAATAAAATCACAGGGAAGTACTTGTGTCCAAGGACTTTTTAGGGTTTTGTAGATGATAAAGCATACCCGTTATGTAATTATGATTTTTTGTCTTCAATCGCAAGGGGTTCGAGCCCCGGGGGGTCACAATGTTTTTTATCAGTAAGAAAGACAAGATAAATCATCGCCCCACCATAAGGCATAACTATATATCATTTCGAAATTTTAGCACCAGGCGATCTATAGTGATTAAGAGGAGGGGGAGGGGGAATTTTTTTTGGGTATATTTAGATTTATTTAACCAATAAGGAATGCAAAATTTAAAAAAAGCATATTATTTGTGTCCTACTCTTTAGCAGCTTTCATTTGATACCCAACTCAAAATTTAAAAAAAATAACATTTTGGGCGCACTTCACTTTTTCACGCCCAAAATTGGCAATTTTTAAAAATTTGGGATGAACTCCCGGAATTTTCATCGCCCCACAATAAGGTATTAGCATGAGTTATTTCGAAATTTTAGGACCAGCCCTTATATAGTGGGTGGGGGGAGGACTTTTTTTTGTGTATATTTTGATTTGTTTGCCCAATAAGGAATGCAACATTTTAAAAAGCATATATATATATGTATATATATATGTATTTGCTTTTTAAAATGTTGCATTCCTTATTGGGCAAATAAATCAAAATATACACACAAAAAGAAGTCCTAACCGGAAAGTAACCGGAAATTTTGTCTTAGTTGTCTCGGATCAATTTTTTATTGTAACTTTCGTTCCCTGCCTTTTTTCTGGTTTAAATTGTTATTTACGTTTTATTACTTAGTTCTTATCCTTATTAACCTTTAATCTGAAAGTAACGCTTAAAATCTCACATATAAATAGTATGTCATATACAGAATTTAAATGCTAGAAAGATAAATATCTAGCAAAACTCAAAGAATAAATTGAATTTTTGGAATATGTATGAAAATGTACAAAATTAAAATAGCACATTTATCCTCTGGATATTATATGACAAAGCCCCAATCTCTCCTTTAATATTTCATCAATAAAAATAATTTTAACTAAAAATATAAATAAACTATTATAATTATAAAATACGTGTAACGTGTAATTAATAATAAAATTAAAAATACGCTTTCTATAGACTACTAACGTATTACAACTTTATAAAAATGTTAAAAATGTATTATACATTTAATTATGAATACTGAATATTTTTTTGAGATCTAGAGAGCTGTCACTTTAATACTGTCAACTTGTAACATTGCGTCTTCTTCTTTCCACGTTTTAATCCAATTATTTTTCGCTTGTAGGAAATTTGCCATTGCCTGGATAAATAAAAAAAGAAAATTATTTAATTTATAATTTTCACATTATAGGTATTAAGAATTAAGAAAAATCAAGTAGATTAGGCTATGGATTAATTAATTAAGGATCTTCAGATTTGTGGTTTTGATAGGTTGAGGAAAACTAGGATATTTGTTTGCCTAATCAATGACGGTACCATATTTAAATTCTTGATAATGTCCCACTGTAGACGAAGACTGCCTCTCATCGGTTGAAGTAGATATAGGTTCACCCTGTGCTAAAGCCGTCAGCATTGGTCTCTGCGCATGCCCAGTCTGAGATGCGCAGGCGCACTTTATAGTGAGCAGGCGCAGAGACCAAATGTTCGGCCAAGGGCGGTCCTAGCATCAAGCTCTGGGAGGGGTAATCAACAAATTAGCCTCTAACCACCTCTAACCACCTCTAACCACCTCTAACCACCTCTAAACTTGAAGTATTCTATACGCTCCACGAAAAAAAAAAAAAAAGCATTTATTTAACATTGTCATTTATCTATGAAGTTAATAAAAAAAAATATATCCTATTTATCGGATTAATAATAGGTCTGAACAGTGACAAGTCAAAGTTAGAATTAAAATAAATTCTTTTTAAGATAGATAAAGCGGGGTGTAATACAAACATAAGTTGAATAAATCACATGTTATAACGGTATAACCCCCAAACTATCAGTATTCGGTGTTGCCTCGAGTCCGTCTTTTACCACATCACCCGTGGGACCGCCCTTGTGTTCGGCTTGTTTCTTCTGTTCGGTTTGGCAATCTGGACACGGCTTAAGGAGATATTCAGAGGAGTATATTTTGTTCTACGCTAGTAATCTAGAAATTCATCACGCTTCAAAAAAGATCTCGGAAGATCTCTAATTTCTAAGGCCTGTAGATCTTTCAGATAAACTGGACAGTCCACCTGAACGTCTGTCAGCTAAGTGTATGTTTATTACGGCCAATTGAAGAGTCGCTACTGAGAGGCCTACCCGAATGTGTGTACTTGGGCAGGCATGCAATCAAGAAAAGAAGGACTATAGAATGTGTGATATCCTATGTATTGTGTGTCCAGACCCCATCTAAGGTACATGCTACTCTGAAACCGGCATCGGCACCCTGAGCCAATGCCCAGTCTAACTATTTGTAAATCATGGCAAGCTAACTCCTAGAGGTATGAGAGCTTATTTCACTTGTTCATCTTCCAAAATCCACATATTTTCAATATATCAATTAGAAATTTTAATAATATATAATTGTAATAAAACATACTTTTATTTCTTTGTTTGACCATGGTTTCTTGTATTCTCCGCTTAAACTGTCATCTGGGAAGTTCCTTATTCCTCCAACTGAGAGACCTATAGTTAAGAAACACTGAAACAAAGGTTTCATTTAAATATTGTATAAAATAAAATATATATATCCTATTTCAAAGATCATTTATATTTAAATTAACATATTTTAGAGGATGTCTTTAAAGCTTCAGTGTTGCTTGTTTGCAAGTAAGTGGTCATTAAAGAGCAAATAATGACTCAATTTAAATTCAAGCTATCAGAGGAATAGTTATCAATTGAAAAACATGTGAAATATGAAAATGGAGGCCAAAGCACGTGCCCTATATTGTGTACCTGTTGAAATTAATATGGGTCCAATGATGGACTAATTATGACCTACCATCAAAATTCCATTAGAATCGCACGAGTAGTTTTTAAGATTGGAACGACAGACCGACAGACAGACATGATAAAAAACATGGAATCACGGATATTTTTTTGGGTATTAAATCCGGATATCGACATTTCAATGTTTTTCCATGAAGTGGAGAAAATCAGTGTACATTTGACAAATAGATATAGAAGATGGATCTTAAGGTATGAAATTATGAAACATTAATACATTTTGATTGCACACAGGCAGCCTATCGTCAAAATATTGTACTATAAAAGAAAACCTATTGACCTCTTGTTAAATCCCTTCCTTCTTAGCACGACATTTAAATAAAGTTCTGCCCCCCCCCCCCAGAGATAAAACGTAAATCCATGTTACAATATTCCCTGATATCTAAAATGAAAATATCTAAATGGAAATCTCGGAAGCAATTTAAAGTTTTTTTTTCAAAGATTCAATTATTAAAGTAAATTATTTCTTGCTTACTTCTTGATCAAAAGGAGCCACAGCAACTTTGCTACTAGACCAAGTGTCTGTGCCATTTTGAAATGAAAGTAAATCGTAAAGTTTTCCACCTCCTGGTGGTATGAGAGCTTGTTTCACTTGCCCATCTACCATAAACCACATGTTATCTAAAAACAAAGAATAACAAATACGTAAGTAACTCAATTGTACTAATAGACAAAATGAAGAAATTAGGCTAAGGATTATCTCCTTAAAAAAACTCATTTCATTCAATAAGAAGAAACAGAGAAGTGTTATATCGTCATAATAAGTAAATGGTATCCAATGCTGGAAAATCTTCAGGGTTACGATCAACAAATGCCATTATATAATATTGCTTTGAGTAAGCACTCTTAACGATGCCTTTAGTAGGGAACCACATTCTTTAAAAAAGGTAGGTCCCCACTGGTACATCTTTTCTTTCAACGAAGGCTTATGTACTATGTACATCATACACCATTACGAACGGTATGATGAACGATAGCTATACGTTATTGCTTGCATCATAGAAGTTGAATGGATCCTAATTTCCATGAAGCCTGCCTCAGTGCACATGTATCCAAAAGGCGTTCTCTTAAGGGTAACATAGATGATTATGATGGCTGCAGCCACAGAAGTCTACTACGGATTTCAGATTCTTTAAGATGCGCTCTTTAAAGAGTAGCATAGATGATTATGGTGGCTCCAACCGTGGGAGCCTGTATTAGATTGAATAAACTAGCTGGCTATAAGGGAGTGTTAAATATGCTAGAGACTACCTTTATTTTATCATCTCTTCTGAATGCTTGCTATAATTAAGGTTCAATGAAAGACTCATTGTAAGTATTCTTACCGATTAACTAACTTTGAAAAATAGCTATTTTGTAATAAGAATTTCAATCTATTTGATCCTTCTAATGAATTTATATAACAAAAAAATGAACAACTCTCTAACCTGGACTCCAGAGAAAGGAGTAATTGTGGAAATCAGAACTCCAGGGTGTTGATGAATACCTGACAACAGATCGTACTTTGATTTCTTCAGGAGTACCAAGAATGACGCCTTCTACTAGGTGTCCTAGACCAATATTTTTACCATGATGTATCAAATTTATGTTGCCTGGAGCGCCGGCGATTTGTATCCTTCCTGATGCATAATCTCTACCATATATTTTTCTTTTTGGCTCTAGGTATAGTTCTAAAACAAAAAATATAAGTTTAGGAAAAAAATGGCATTGAATAATGATATGATTCGAAAAAGGAAAATGGAGTAGCAATATGGGTATTTATTTTTTAAGCGCCCCAAGCATAAATTCGCGGTTGTGCCACAAGCAGCCTCCGATTTGAGGTACTTGGCTTCTCGCGGGCAAAGATGTTATAGGCGGACATGGTCGAACTGGGCCCACGGTCAAAACATTTCTAGGCGGATTACCGTCAACCCTCGAAGGGTCGGGGTTGATTTGGGCCCCTGGTCAGTCGGGCAACAGGTATAAATATTGTTTAAACTTACGAATAATACTACTCAGTAACGTAATGTGATCAATGTCTGTTTCAACGCAACATTTTATATCAAAATCCAGTGGAAGGATTTTGTAGTTTTCTACTAGGTAGTTGGAGAAATCTTCGACGTTTGGGGGTTGCATGGACATAAGGTCTTCTTCTTCTACAAATGCATCCTGAATGTATTTAAAACTAAGGTGGATGTATAAGATGCGAGCATTCCATTTTGCAGGTCATGATTGTAGAGGTATGGGCCCAATTCGACACCGCCTCCAAACTGACCAGGGGCCCAATTCAACATCACCCTTATAGGCGCCCCCAATTATCCCCGTCCGAAAGGGGTAGGGGTAGTTTTCGATGCCCCAAAGAGTTAATTATCAAAAAAAAGTCGGAAATTTCACTTATATTCTTCCCTTTTCAAAGATGTTGGTGCCTTTTACCCGCCCTTTTACCCTAGTCGTAAATATGAGCCTGGCCTTAAGACATGTAAAGGGTGTGGGTGAGGAGCTTTTAGGAAATTTGTTTTTTAAAAATTCTATGTTTTAACAACTGCCACTCTAGGAATTAAAAGCAGTGGCAGAATACACTCAAGGCGCATTCTTTATCTAACAACGACAAAGCTTTTTGACCAAAATTACCATTTAACATCTTTTAAAAATTTATAATTTAAGAAAATTGCTTAGCTACGATTCTTTCCTCCATACTCTATTAAAAATTAATCATATTGTTAGAAAAGAAAATCACTTGCCTGGGTAAAGCCAGTCTCCTGCTGGAAATTTAGCCCTGATATCAACTCTTCCATACTTAAATGTAAACGACTCCTCTGTGTTGATTCTGGCCGATTCAACAGGTGGAAGGATGGCATATGAAATTGCTGTACGCTCACATTCCGGTGTAAATGGCTCTCCTGTACAACTTTAAGAATTAAAATTAGATCAAATATGTAATAATATATAAAGCTATGACAAAAAATAATATATAAAACTTAAAACAGGTTTTTAAAAGTGGTTTATCCTTTACTGAATTAGATTACGGTTAAATCGTACGACTGGTGTAAACTCTAAGCCTATAACTTACTTGTATCCGTATCCTCCCGATCCGATAGAGATTCAGTGGCGGCGGTAAGATATTGGGGCCCCCGCAAACTTTTAGTAGGGGCCCCTCTATTTCCCTTCCAGGAGCCCCCAGAGGCCCCCAGATCCCCGGGGCCCCTCGCGCCGCGGGGTCTGCGGGGCCCTTATGGCCGCCACTGGGAAGATTGTCTGATGTCGGATTTCGACATTTCGATTTCGACGACGTGAATGCCTACACTGGACGTAGTTACACCCGATCATAAAGCGACAGCAGTTGTGATGTGGGAGTACCACGAGTGACTGAGGGTGATTTTATGTATTGGCCTCTGTTAGAGAACAACGTTCTCCTTAATAAGAAACGTAGAAAAAAATATGGCAGCATCAGTATAATGATAACAGATCTTAACTTACGAAACTACTCCCATACATTCAATGACTACCACCGTAAGACAATAGAAACATTAAATTATATTTTTGATGGCATAAAAGACGACAACTAGGACAATCTAAATTCTTGTTCAATGATCCGGTTATGGAAGCCTTTTTTCAGCTGGTCTCTTAAAGGGCTTCATCCACCAATGAATAGGCACCTTAATTATAACTTTGGTGTTTATATTTCTTTCGATGGTTTCCTGACATCGGATCGGAAGAAATATCCAGTGATGAATCAAAGTTGTTGATTGTTCAGGTATGGGCCAACAATTGTTTTTAATTTTTTCTATGCAGTTCCTCGTCTCAACTGATATTTCATCGTTTTTCATCCAAAATATATAAGGTATAATTATTAGATTATTAAAATGAGTAATTACTCTTTCAGACTAAGTTTTCCTCTTCGTACGAATCCTTCTTCCAGCAAGTTCGGTTTAATAAACAGTTTTCCAGACTGTACAAAGGAATTTTCTGGTTTATTTGTAAAGACAACGAAGTCAAAGTCCTGCAATGAGATAAAACTATATTAGGTACATAACAAAAAAGTTTTGGAACGAAGTTCCTTATGGCACGTTCTGGTCCCGGGAGTGAATCCAAAAAAAACGACCAAAATCACCGTCACGCAAAATCCGTCACCAAATCTACCTTAATAACTTGTGTAAAAGTTGGCCGATTTAGTTGAAATTTGGTACACATGTTCATTTTACCAATGCCCAAGACAAGTTCGTTGGACAACATTATCCGCCCAAGCATTCACGCGCAACGTAAACGTAAGCGTCAAATTAAAAAATTGGAATTATTGGACGGGAAAAAATTCTAACTCATCTATTTAATGAGACAAACAACTTTTTTACTTTCTCATATAAAGAGAAAGTATTGTGATGGCGCGAAAATTCGATTTTGAGATTTTGATGGATTTACACGTTTTGAGGTCCCCTAAGTCCAAAAAAGTGGTTTTTAAAAAATGTCTGTCCGTCGTCTGTCTGTCGTCTGTCGTCTGTGCAGACGCCTGGAGCCTAAACTACTGGGCCGATTTTGACGAAATTTGGCATACACGTTCAGAAAAATCATACCCCGAGGCGAAATCGAGAAATGAATTTTAACTCCAAATTTGAGGGCGCTACCCCCCAAAAACTCTGAAAAAACACGAAAAAAAATTATTTCTCGAAAACGGTTCCGACGATTTTGATTAAAAAATTCTAAAATGTAGTCAATTTAAATACGAATCTAATGATATAAGCCGTTTTCCCGGGAAAAATCTAGTTCCTGAGAAAATAGATTAAAACGCGGATGTAGAGTGCCCGGGTTCGATTCCCCGCCCGGAAGAAGTTATTTTATTTTATTTATTATTAGAAATTTCCAATAGAAATTAAATGTACATATATGAGAAAGTTTGTCTGAGTTGTCTCGGACCGATTTTTAAATAAAATATTTTAGTAAAACGAACACCGACACTGCTATAAAGTGATAAAGATCGCTAAATTTATTAAAGCGGACCAAAACGATTAAAATAAAGAAAACAACGTTTTTACCGATATCTTACGTTCTAACGTAACGATTTTATTGAAACTTTGTATACATCACCTATCGTACAATTGAAACAAGCATGTAAAATTTCAATCTGATACAAGCAAAAGTTTTTGTGAGTTAATGATTTATATTTTTTATTTTAATATTTAATTGGATTAATTTGCCGTCGGCGTTTGAGGGGACAGTTCTTTTTTGTTCTACAACCATCTGCTTTAACTATAAATTTATCATTAACTTTTTTTCTCAAAATACAATACATTATTTATTGAAAGACCACACGCACTTAAAAGATAATAAAAAGCTTTTCATTTAATTTTGCCTTAACTCCGCTAGTAAAAATAGTTAGTTACTTATAATTTTGTCTCTTTTCTAACTCCCCCATGTATAAGTAGTTATTACTGTGATTTTATAATTTATATTTAATGAAAAGCGTAAGGAACTTCGTTTCTATCGGGTGTCCCACGACATCACACGTATTTTCTTCCTTATTAGTTTCCTCCCTGGAGACAAACATGTTTAATCGGATGTTCTGATGCCCGATATCGGGCGTGTTCGAGAGTAGAAAATACTTCTTAGTACTACATATACATATATCATTCATATAACCTTCCAAATAAATCAGATTAGAGGTAAGGTAGTGTTGAAATGTTCACCACTATGTGGATACTTAAATCATGTATAATACTACTTCTGGGCATTGAAAAAGCCCAATAGTCCAATCCAATGAAGCCAACAGTTTAGCCAACCTTTGCATCCCCCCCTCTGACGAAGTTTGGCATGGTGCGCTGCTATAAGAAATGTAGTACTAGAATGCTAACATCGAGCTACCTCCTGTTATCTTCTAACTTCCTGGTACTATTTATGAATACTTCAGTGCTTCTACTGGCAAAATATGGTACTAAAAAGTAAAAAACCAATCAACCTTCTGTTATATCCTTACTTCTTAGTACTATATTTAAGAGCGCTGTATTTTTCAGAGGTGGTTAGAGGAATAGGTTTTTTTTCATGCCGTTTTTTACATGATGGAAATTTTTTTTGTCCCCTAGCCCTGAAATCCATGTTATATTTGAATTTACAGAAAGTATACATAAAAATAACATCATTCCCATTCCTCTATGAATCGTCTTTCAGTACTTCACGTCACAAATCTTCCGAGTTGTAAGTTGTAACTAATATAAATTGTATGAATGAATTAATGTCATACCGGGGCCCAAGGCATAAGTATTGAATGGAGCCATCTTGTCCTATCGATGGGTTTATTAAATTCCTCATCGAATACCACTGCTCCCTTGCACACATGTTTTCCATTTACAGTTGTAACAGATTTATCACAAGGTGTCGATATCGGTTCTTCTATGCGTTCATAAAGTGTCGTAGTGGACAGAACAACACTTGAAGGCGGCTTTACAGTCACTTTATCACTGTCTAAAAAATTTTCAGTAATAATTATTAACACTTAAATTTCTAAATGGTAAAAAAGTATTTTTTTTTAAAAGTAAAAAAGTACCATAAATTCCTAGTAAGTCTATTTTAAGCAGCTATATGATATTTGACAGTTTCTCTTGTAGAGTGAATTATCCAGGATCTACATGATACACTAGGATTCAGGATCTACATGATACACTAAGATTCAGGATCTACATGATACACTAGGATTCAGGATCCGCAAGATACACTAGGATTCAGGATCCGCAAGATACACTAGGATTCAGGATCTAAATGATACACTAGGATTCAGGGTCTACAAGATACACAAGGATTCAGGATCCACAAGATACACTAGGATTCAGGATCCGCAAGATACACTAGGATTCAGGATCCGCAAGATACACTAGGATTCAGGATCTAAATGATACACTAGGATTCAGGGTCTACAAGATACACAAGGATTCAGGATCCACAAGATACACTAGGATTCAGGATCCGCAAGATACACTAGGATTCAGGATCTACATAATACACTAAGATTCAGGATCTGCAAGAGACACTTGGATTCAGGATCCACAAGATACTTTAGGATTCAAGATCCACAAGGTCCATTGGGGTCCAGGATCCACAAGATCCACTAAGGTCCTGGACCTACAAGGATCGAGGACCAACAAGTAAAAGTGTATGATAATTACTTAGCCAATCATAACCTAGTATCACTTAATCAATTTCACAAACCATGCCTGACGTTGGGAATTACACTGAGAGCACACATCATAATATAGAATTGGACTGAAAATGCTTACAGCATAAAGTTTTCAGTAAACGCTTATTTAATCACCTGTTTCATATACTAAAAGCCTGTAGTTTCCGCCACAATGGGCATTGATGTCTGCAGGACACGGAAGGGAGCACTCGTTATCCCCTACCTTCAGCGAAGATGGAGGCTTTCGGTGGCCACAAAAACACTCAATTCTAGAACATACAATATTAACTAATTTAATGTCCAGTTCAAATTAAAATATTTTTCGATTTTTCGGAGCAAGAAACTCTTGTCTTAGTCATAACATATTACTTTTGAATAATTATGTAATCTAGAGGGCTTTTACACTTTAAAATAGCGCCCCATCCACTATCCGCAAGGATTTTTTCCGTAAGGAAACCCGATTCCGTCAAGAAAGAGTGTTAGTGTATGGGGTTCAAGAGGAAAGAACGCCAGGATTATAATCTTGCAAGATAATCCCGTTCCCGTCGCGCTATCCTCTCCATTCTTGTCAACTGATAAGTTTCATGTGGATGTGATAGAGATATTCCTTTCATTGTGTTTAGGGAATCAAACGAAGGGATTGTAGTCACAAGCCTGCAGGATGGAATGAGCGGATTGTCTCACAGGAAAGAGTGCAGGAAAGTGGTTGTGTGGATGGTAATGAACATGATTATCAATCATGCCGTACTTTCCTTCACGATCAAGAAAAAGGAAAGTCTGTCGGGAAAGAACGACAGTGGATGGGGCGCTAATAACTCGTGCATAAGGACGAGACAATAATTATATTAATACTCACGAATATTGAAGTCCTGAATATCTGTAACCAATCGATTTGCAGAGGTTTAGACATTTTTCAGCTGAATTATTTTCCGTCAAATCTATTTGCAAAGGGAGTAATCTGTCTTCTTCAGATTCGTCCTCGAAACAACCTAAACGTTTGTTATCATCCGAAAAATCTAAAAACATGAACCATAATGAACAACAATGAATAAAAATCATAAACCTGGAACAAGATACCTTCAAAATTAAACTTAGATTTCAAAATAATAATGGCTAGATCTTATTATTCATTGGGAATCATATTGTTACTTGCAATTGCAATACAAAGCTATTATGCTTTTTGCTTGTAGCAAAAAGCATAATAAAATTCAGTTTAAAATGTAAATATTTGAAAGAACCTTCCAAATGGAAGTGAGCTGCGCATTTATAAAAAAAATATAATTTACTCTAAATTCAACAAGGACGACATTTTAGTCTTCAAATCCTTAATCTCGCAATCAATCAACCTTTTAAGAAATTAATAATAAATAAGGATAATACTCCCCGTAGTAGAAAAAATTCCCGGAGTTTTGAAAATTGGCACAGTTGTTCCTTGGTACCATAGTTTGAGAAACTAAAGAGCTTGCTGGTGGGGGCGCTCAAAGGTGACTTTTTTCAGGTTTTCACTCATATCTCCAAAACTATCGCTCGTAGGGGAAAATGTTTCTATTGAAAATTGAAGCAGATAAAATTTCAAACATATATGTTCCTATGCATTTTTTTCCTACGACCAACAGTTTTGGAGCTATAGGGTGGACAAAAAACAGTATTTTCAAAAATAAAATTTATTCACATTTTATTGTCAAATAACATATTGTATATAAATTATTTTAATGATATTGATATTTTAA
Organism: Gerris buenoi; assembly: GCA_001010745.2. Classification (NCBI taxonomy): domain Eukaryota; kingdom Metazoa; phylum Arthropoda; class Insecta; order Hemiptera; family Gerridae; genus Gerris; species Gerris buenoi. Next base: position 330,712 of record KZ651758.1, read on the forward strand.
TAATTTTTTGAGGATAGACAATTATTTTTGGGTTTATTAGCTGTCGAAAGGTAGTAAAAAATTTAAATTTTAAAAAAATGTGAATGTAATGTTTTTGTCGACCCTACACCTCCAAAACTGTTGGTCGTAAGTAAAATATACATGTCAACATTTTTGTTGGAAATTTTATCAGCTTCAATTTTCAATAAAAAAATTTCCCCTAAGAGCAATAGCTTCGGAGATATGAGCAAAAACCTGTAAATGTCACGTTTGAGCGCTGTGGCACTGACTCCCCTCTCTACAACTCAAGAAGCTGCAAGCTCTAGCTGCCTGCACCCTTCGACAGCTAATAAACCCAAAAATATTTGTCTATCCTCAATAAATTATTAAAATATCCATTAAAATATCAACATCATTAAAATAATTCATATAAAATATGTTATAACAATAAAATGTGAATAAATTTTATTTTTTAAAATACTGTCTTTTGTCGACCCTATAGTTCCAAAACTGTTGATTGTAGGAAAAAAATGCATAGGAACATTTTTGTTTGAAATTTTATCAGCTTCAATTTTAAATAAGAAAATTTTCCCCTACGAGCGATAGTTTCGGCGATATGAGTGAAAACCTGAAAAAACACCTTTGAGCCCCCCCCCCCAGGGGGCCCCCCCCCCCCCCCACTCCCTGACTCTTTATTTTCTTCAAAATAAGGTACCATGTGCCAATTGTCAAAACTCCGGGAATTTTTTCTCTCGATTGGCCTTTTTTGGACTAATTTGACTGGGCTAGCATAGTAGATCAATCTAAAAGTTTATTATTGATGGTAGTATATTTACAAAATACAATTTGGAAGTTACATTGGTTTTAGGTTAATTTAAAAAAAAAAAATAATAATAATAGAAATTAACAATAACATATAGTACACGTACATAATATATTATATTACCAATTATTAGTACATGTACATAATATATTATATTACCAATTATTTACCTTCAATTCCAGTTTTGTACACGTTGGAACGCAATCCTTGTCCACATTTGAGTCTATCATCACCTTCACATGGAGTCGAACATTCAGACTCATCTCGTTTATCATTTTCGTTGATTCTATCACCACAAAAACATTCCTTCCTGAAATCAATAATAAATCAATATAAATGTATTGATTCTTTATGTATTTGTATTCATTGCGCATGCGCGTCTCATAATTCTGAAGAATTCCTCTTTTCCGCCCTACGACGCTAAAGAGGAATAAAGTTTTTTTTTTCCTTTTGGGTTTAAGTTCCGTTTGACAGCTTTTTAGGCCATTACAGGACGGGGGTTATCCGGCCACTTTACTCATCTACTTGATGAGATCATCAGTGTGAAACATATCTAACCCCTCTAGGGGTTAGATAGATATTCGACATAGTTAGTTACTTTTAATTTTGCCTCTTTTTTAATTCCGCTATGCAACGAGTACTTACTTAGTAGTGTAATTTTATAATTTATACGTAGGTCAAGTAAAAAATAAGGTTCCCACATTTTTTTCAGGTGTAAGGAATTTATTTATTGCAATAAATAAGTACACCATCTGAAAGCTTGTACTAAACTATTTTTCTACATAGTCACCAGATTTTTCTACGCATTTTTCCTGACGAGTTATCCACTTCTGAAAACCCGCTTCGAAGAACTCCGCCTAAAAATAGGTACCAGGCCGAAAAATAGGCCACCTCTTTATCTTTACTGCAATTGCTTGATGTACTAAATTGTTTTTATCATGCCCCCTATAGCCCTGATCTTCCACTTTTTCCCGAAATTTAAGCAACACTTGGGTGGACAACGCTTCAGTACAGGTGAAGAGGTGAAGGAAGCGGTCACCAAGTTCATTGGTGGCCTGGCGGCGGAGTTCATCGAAGCGGGTTTTCAGAAGTGGATAACTCGTCAGGAAAAATGCGTAGAAAAATCTGGTGACTATGAAGAAACATAGTTTAAAGTATAAGCTTTCAGATGATATACTTATTTATTGCAATAAAAAATTCCTTACACCTGAAAAAAATGTGGGAACCTTATTTTTTACTTGACCCTCGTATTTAATGAAAAATGTAAGGAACTTCATTCCTACCCAAAGATGTTATATAATAGAGATAGAACGTTAGGAAGGGGTTTGAGGCAAAAAATTGACCCCATGGAGGTATTGGTAGAGTAAGAGAAATTGGAGGAAAAAAGCATACTGCGCATGCTCCGTGACCTTTGACTAGGACAAATTACCTTATTTGATAGTTTTAAGGTTACCTCTGGTTAATTTTGAATCAGGTTATGGTAACCTGCCACACGTTTTCTTGGTAACCTATAACCAAGAGGAAGGTAATTTGTCCCATGGAGGTGACATTTTACAAATCTCCATGGGGTCACTTTTTTGCCGCTTCCCTCCATCTAGTTTATATAACATCTTTGTTCCTACCGGGTGACCCGCGACACCACACGTATTTTTTATTTTATATTTTTAGTCTTTATAACCGATTTTATATACTATAATAGTTCTTATAATAGTGATTTACCCGTATTGTAACCCAGCATATCTATAGCCATGTCTCCAGCACTGACCCAAGCAATAGTCTGGTGTTAAAATCTCGGGAAATGTCCAAAACTTGTTCGGAAGAATTCTATTTTCAAAGAAGTCTTCGAAACAGCCAATATATTGGTTTTCGTGCCTCGGCGATCCTCTACCTTGTAGTAAAGTCAGGTTAATTATTTCAGGAAATTATACATTTTTTAAAGAACATAAATTATATAAAACAATGACTTAGTACCATGTATATCGTAGACAGATAGACGAAGCCTGTCTCCACAATTTTCAGCCGAGTTTCCCTCACATTTCATGCTACAATCAGTGTTGTTCATCAATGAAGTGTAAGGTGGTCTTGTTTTGGAACAGTAACATTCTTGTCTGAAACAATAGTAAACGGAATGTTAGGAGTATGGAATGAAAGTACCTATTCCGAATAGAAAGATTCGCGGAAAAATTATGACCATCCCCAAGGCATGCCCGACCGTTGGCCGGTTCGGCATGCCTTGGTTTTCAGCACAAGATCAGAGGGGTATCGTGCTATGTTATCGGTTAAAAGCCAACCTTGTCCAATAAAGGTGTGTTCCCCCGGCCTATGACTTGGCGAGTCTCTCGTGCTAGTAGGCTTGTAGTCGAGCCACCATATTGAACCATATCGAGCCTAGTATGTTCCCACGACAGAAGATATGACACACTTCGAGTCAAGCTCGCTAAGTCACAGGCCGTAGAAACCCAGCTTTAATGGATAAGGTCGAGCCATATCGATATCAAACCTAGTATGTTTCCACGACACGAGGTATGGCACACTTCGAGTCAAGCTCTCCAAGTCACATGCCTTAGGAACCTAGCTTTAATGGGAAAGGTCTTCTCCTCGGCGGGGAATCGAACCTGGCCTCTCTCAATCCACGTTTAGAGCTACTTTCTCAGGAATTAGACTTTTCTAGTTGTTTTGTGTCGATTTTTTGAAACGCTTTTCGAGTTTATGTGCCTATCCAAGACATGAAATTGTCCAAATTTGACTCAAAATTAACTTCAACGAACAATAAATATATTTTTCCTACAGTTGATCGATAAAGTGGTTGTTATCGCACTCAAAATAGTACGCAAAACAGCAGATTCCTGCACTTACTACTTCACCGCACTCGTTTTACTTTACCGATCTCATTTTACTTTACCGCACTCCAGTGTTCCAACTTACGAACCTAAAGAACTTAAATCTAAACAAAGATTTAATAATCTAAATTATAATTATAATAACAATGACAACTAATGGTTATTTTTTAACTAACTTCACGATTTAAACAATACATATCAAATATAAAAATGTTGAAGTATAAAAAGTAAAGATAAAAAATCTAAAATAAAGAATGAAATGAGATGAGTAAGGGTTATGATGAAAAATAAGTTTGCAAAAAATAATCCGGCAAAAAAAGGCAACACTGTCTATAAACAGAACATCTGGTTTACTTGATATTTTAAAACCTTTGATACATGTTAACAAGCACTCTATTATTTTTAATGTATTTACAGATTAAAAACTAACTGTAGGAAAAATGTAATGTGCAACTCGAGCTTAAAGTGTCTTAGCTGCACTTGACAAACCTTTCCGCCCTCGCCTTGTAAATATTTCTCTCGAGTGCAGCAAAGTGCCACTTTCCACACTAGTTGCACAAATAACTATTATAAACAAGGCGTTGTTGGGCAATAGAAATATAAACTTAAATATTCCACAATATGAAATGAGACAGCATCAAATTGCCTTCGACCAATAACACCTGTAAACGACTATTATTGTAAACGGTAAAGGGAACAGCAAAAGATAAATAAAGGTAACAAAGATAAAGCTTTTAATAAAACATAAAAATGAATAGGAAGCAAAGTAATAAGAATAATCCGTGAGCAGAAGTTGACGGTCAGTTTCAAATAATAATTGATAAATAAGTTTCTAAATTAAATAATTACAGTAACTTAGTCAGTTATTGATAAATAAGGTAGGTAATGCCTACTTAAAAGATGTGAGAAAGAAAAAAAATAAAACTTGTGATAAAATACCAGATCTGAATTTAGGATGAAGATTAATTTGACAGATATTCTAAACTTAATTCTTTGAAATCAAAACTAAAGCTATATGTATCAAAGATTATCAAGTATGGCTATGTAATGTAGTTTATCTACGATTGATACGTAATATAAACATTGTATCTCTGTTTAGATTCGTAGAAAGTGATTCTTTACACACCTGTATTAATTGCGCATGCGTGTCTCATAGTTTTGAACAATTCCTCTTTTTTCCACTCTAGTGACGAAAAGAAGAAGAATTCCTTTTTTTTTCCACTCTAGTGACAAAAAGAAGAAGAATTATCAACTTTACACACGATTAGCGAGTTTGTTTATATTTAACATAACTAATTTGATGTTTATTTAATAAAATTAACTGTTGGTGTCGAGTTTTTTTGTGAAAATCAATGAGTGATTTAAGTGATTATGAAGAATATGAGGAGAATAATACACCTTCCGAAATAATTAATTCGGCACAAAATACAACTAACGAATTGATGTCATCTTTATCAAAAGATAAATACTGAAATACGAGCAGGAAGTTTATTATTTTTTTCTGCATTTATAAAATCTAACAATCGTAGATAAAGTACGGTACGCAACTCGTGCGAAAACGGCATTTTGCATTGCTCGTGTGGTTTTACTACCCTCGCTGTCGCTCGGGTGTAAACTCCACACTCGCATGCAAAATGCTACTTTCCACACTCGACGCGTAATGTACTATTATTTATAAATAAATTACAAGGCAACCACATTTATTCCTATAAAAATAAAAGGTTCTTTTGATTTGTAGATCTTTAATTAAATATAATAACTTATCTAAACAAAGATAGACAATTGTATCTAAACTTAAACAACCATTTTCAATTAAAATGTGTTTCACTTACCCGAATTGAAGCCCAAAGAAGCTAGTAGATTCAGATTTACAGTATTCAAAACAAAGTTCTTTAGTAAGTGTTCCAACAAATAATTTGTATCCATCATTCATCAATCTTAGATTTCTAGAGATGTCTCTATAGCAACCAATGAAATGGATACAATCTGAAACAATGGATACAATCGTTGAACCATTTCAATTTAATCTTTATAATTATTATTAGTAAAGCAAAATAAATTATTCATTAATCTGGTTTATTGCAATGAAAAAAAAAAAAAAAAATCGGTCCGAAACAACTCAGACAAAATTTCTCATACACGAGATCTACTTAGTCCAGTGTTTTCCATTGTAGGTAAATTAAGTTATTATTAAACATTTTATCAAAACTAACTCCTTCTCGGCAGGGACTCGAACCCGGCCTCTCTCTGTCCACGTTTGAAGCTATTTTCTCAGGAACTAGATTTTTCCCAGGAAAACGGCTTATATCGTTAGAGACGTCTTTAAATGGACTATATTTTAGATTTTTTTTTGAAAAAAAAAAATAATATAATCGGAACCGTTTACGAGAAATACATTTTTTTAGAGTTTTTCGGAGGCAGCACCCCTAAATTTAGAGCTAAAATTCATTTCTCAATTTTGCCATGTGATAAGATTTTTCTAAACATGTATGCCAAATTTCGTCAAAAATCGGCCCAATAGTATAGGCTCAAAGCGTCTGCACAGGCGACAGAATGACGAAAGACAAATATTTTTAAAAACAACTATTTTGGACTCAGGGGTTCAAAACGTATAAATCCATCAAATTCTCAAAATCAAATTTTCGCATCACAGTACTTTTTCTTTATGCGAGAATGTAAAATATTGATCGAATGCTGATTATATTACAAATTGATGTAGAAAGGTCCTGCAAATAAAATGTTGTCCAAATCCGTTCATTTTATCTCACATCATTAACAGCCACTGGAGCGTTAAAAACAGTCAATTAGACAGCTAATTCATTATGTTTCAACGCAAGGAGTTCGCTACAACTAGTAACCGAATTAAGTAACTGAAAATGCAAACCAAACTCAATTAGCATACATAAGAATTAATAACTACTAATAAAAAATGATCTTGTTTGCGAAAAAAATTCCCGAGAAGTGAAAAATTGGCCTAATTCCATAGGCATAAGGCATGGTATGCTAACTTCCATCAATAAGAGCCGGCTTATCTAGAAAGAGACGATAAGACCAGTCGCCCATAGTTCCCTATAGTTCTAAGTTTTGGACTCTAAATCAGGCTGAAGAAATCACACTTTTCCAGCGCAACGATTTTTGGGTCAATCAGAGAGGGTGATGAGTGAAGATAATCTAGCTAAGAGCTTGATGTACTAATGCACGGACAAGATATTGCCCGTTTTATAAAACTTCCACCACTCTTATGCCATTTGAGTGGGTAAGTTTAAATGGTTAAATAGTGGAAGTTATAGAATTAGAAATGAGGTCTTTAAACTATGGCAATCGCAATGATTCGAACCAAAAATGTTTAACGTTCAAACAAGAATGTTCCGATGAACTTTTTTCGACAGCCAGCTTGAGAATGATCCAAGAATGGATCGAAATAATGCAAAAGTGAGGCTTATATTTCAATACTAAAGAGTAATTTTCAAAATTAGGTGTTAATGAAACAAAGTTTGTAAGCATGCGGAATCGAACCGCAGCTTAAAGTTGAAAATAATATGGGACTAAACAGTGAGCTAATTATGAGCGACCATCAAAATTGCATTAAAATCGGAGGAGTGCGGTCATCAAGATATAGTCGTTGACAAAAATGTTAACAACCAGATCGGCAGACTGACATGAGAATCAAACTCGTTCCCTGGTGTCCTTTTTAAATTCGGAAACAAAAAGAAACACGTTCAATATGACCACACTAATAATCAGTGTTAAATAGAAATGTTTATAGATTCATTATTTACATGAAAGTATCCATGTTAATTTAAGTCTTAAATATTAAATAATATAAAGAAAAAGGAAAAATCAATACTATTACAAATAATTATTTGTTCTATAGAATTTGTAGGAATTATTGTAATAAATAAAAACATGAATAAGTTTCTTACCCGCTGTTGGAAGAAGTACAGCTAGATGGAGTAAAAATAAACACTTTATGAACATAATCGCGAAATCCTTTTGGCCTTGGAAGTAACCGTAAACACACTATTTAAATATCTACCTAAAAATATACTAGAAACAAAACTTGACAAACTCACGGAAAATTTAAAGAAATTACATTAGCTTTTAATGAGATATTAACAACGTTAGATTTAATGTTGTTTATCTCTCCCTAGAGGAGATAATATTAACTGCCTTTGAGATTATAAAATCAACTGACCATTGAACCATCGGAATTTAAACCTTCCAGATACATTTTAAGATAATCTTTTCGAGGAGTGGGGTGCGCTCGATACAAGAGTGGATCTGCAACTAATTCTTGTCCTTGTATCTTGAGGCTACAGCTTGACTTCCCCTGTAATTTACTTTTAATGGTCTTTGGCGAATGCCCACCATCCAAAGGTAAATGCTTAGTCCGTCTTGTTATACTTAAGATGAATGGAGTTTTAACAGTGTTGGCGGTAAGATATTGGGGCCCCCTGCAAACTTAGTGGGGCCCCTCTATTTTCCTTTCAGGGGCTCTCTATTTCCCTTTCAGGGGTCCCCAGATCCCCGGGCCCCTCTAATATTCGCTTATAATGTTAACACGATGGATTTATACCTAAAACGTATTCGTAATTATTTCCGTATTCGCATAGTGTAGATTGTTTTAAAAAATATTTTTTCCAATTTATTTACATTTATGTTAAAATTGTATAATATTCATGGTGATAATGGATATTATTAGTGGAATTTTATTATAAAACTCGAAGATGTCGTAACAAATGTTTTGTACTCCTTTAGATTAATACTCACCTATGTTTTTTTTTTTTTTTTTTTTTTAGAATATTAATGACTTTGACTAAATAACTATTAAGAAAAAGGAATGTTTAATCGAGTATACTTTGAGACAAAGGAATACCACACTTTTGTTTTTATAAGGTTATTACAGTCTAAAGAAGAACATTTCGTACACCTTCTGATTAATACTCCCCTCTGTTTTTTGTTTTTTTCTGGCAAAGGCACTTTTGAAAAATGGTTAATCGTGAAGTCTCATGTAAAAAGGATTTTGCTAAATTTAGATGTTTAGGAAAAATCGCGTGGAAAATTTAACAATTTCCATAAGAGTTATCTACGAGTATATTTCTGTAATTTAATCTTTAAGATCTTTCATTTGATACCCCATTATAATATTACAGACGCAGCAAAGAAACTATGAGGGGTTCTTTATTTTGGTTTAACCAACGAAACCTTAAAAAATGAATTTGATCCTAGTACCAAAAATAGTTATATGGTTATTACCATATCACTATACTCGTATAATATTAGTTATATGGTTCTTAGGTTTAACAAAATCCCACAAAGATGATTTCAACTCTAATGGTCAAAAAATCAAATGGTTTATCCGTCCCCGGTCCTATAATAATAACCAAACATCTTTATTAACTGGAGAACCCATGGAGAAAATGGCTGCACATGGAACACGGGTTAATATTACTAACACACAAAGCAACATGCTTCTTTGAAAAAAAATGTATATATAACATTTTAATAAATAATTGATGAAATAATATGAAAGCTGCGAATCTTGAAGATAGTCTCTTCTTAAACCAATTCCAAACGCCAGTAAGCTGGGTATTACCCGGAGAAGGGTGATGCAGGAGACGATATTTCATGCACCTATCAGATGCACCAATTCTTCCTGTGTTTAGGTCGTTAAGAAGAAGTAGAAGAAAACAAAAATATATTCCTTTGAGCGTATAAGATCACCTTATGTACGTATATCGACTCATTTTTATACAAAAAACCGAATACATTTAATCATCCGTTATAAAATTCTTAATACTTCATTTGAGACTTAAAGAGCTGTTACTTTAATACTGTCTATTTGTAAAGTTGATTCTTCTTCAGTCCACGTGTTTATCCAATTGTTTTTGGACTGAAAGAAATTCGCCATTGCCTGTCCAAAATAAAATAGCAAATTAAATTAATAATTTTTAACAGAATCAAACCAATATCTTTATTACTAAAGAATAACTTTTTTTAAAAATTTTATAACTTTTTTGGAAATTTATATTTTATCACTTTCTAAGTATTTGCTAAAGTGGATTTAAAAAAAAAATTAATAAAATAAAATAAAAATGAAATTATAACCACCAAAAAAGTAAGGGGTATACATCGGAATTGCATTTTGTTAACTCAACAAGAAGACTGTCCAATTATATGTTTAATCACATTCAGATTAATTTACAATACACGAAACATTTGATTGCCAAGAAAGTTAGCATTATTAGTAGAGTTCGGATTTTGCATATTTGCATATTTTTTTTTATTGCCCCAATTGATTTTTCTTTAAGAATTATGATGTTTAGAATGCACTAGGCCACTTTAAATTCAATTTTAAAATTGCATATTTTGCATATTTCGGGCATTATTGCATATAATTGCATATTTCCGGCATAAGTGCATATTATTGAATATTTTCGCATAAATATTCTACTTTTTGAGAGAAATTTCCACTAAGGTCCATATTTTATATCATGTTTCTAGTCAAACATATATTATCTAGGTACCAAAACCCTTTTGAGGATTAGAAGTCATTCACTGTGTAACGGTGCACGTACCCCTGTCTTAAGCTTCTGCCAGGACAGGGGGTTTACCCGTCACTACTGGTTGATACCCTAAGAAGGTTTGTTTTCTTGTTTTTCGACTTAATCCCGGACAAAGCTACCGCTGACCGCTGACGATTTATATATAGAGTGCTGCCCTTATTATCGGATTAAAATAACTTCGTTAACCAAATGAATGCACAACACGTGCATTAGAGTATTACATTAAGGTCAGAGGGCTTCGGAGATTCGGCAAATTAGGCCATCCCAAAAGCAAAGAGTGCCCTTAATTCAGAGATTGGCATTTATTAAAGCTTATTTCAGGGACCTTCCAAATATAATTGAAAAACTGGGTCCGATTAGGGGAAGACTTAGACAAAAAATGGACGTAGTTCTCCACCGTAATCCGGGCTGGACCACTGTGGAGAACGTCACCCGCATCCTGGAAGGGGCGGAGGGTAGAGACGAAATAGAAGCTGACGTCGCTGCCCTAAAATATATTCCAGTAGTGTCGTACGACGTTGTATTGAGAGAACGTTTTCACGTTTAAAAATGGTTCTTTCCGACCGCAGACGAAATTTTAAGATTACAAATTTAGAGGAAGTCTTAGTAGTTCAGACAAATTTTCTTACTGTTTCCTAAATTTAAGTAATTTATTAAAAATTCATTGTAAAATAATGGTAAATTTTCATTGTTTTTAAAATATATTATATAAAACAAATATATTATATAAAATAAATGCATTTTTTAGTGCATATATTAGTAATAAGTGCATATATTTGAGATAAGTGCATATTGGAGTGCATTTATTTGGGATAAGTGCATATATTTGGGATAAGTGCATATTTTAGTGCATATATTTTTAAGATAAGTTGCATATATTATTTGCATATTTCGCAATTTTCATATGCATATATTGAGGTTTTTAAGTGCATATCGATCCGAACTCTAATTATTAGCAATACAAGGAAGTGATCTGATTCAATTTCAATTGGTAGGGAAAAAACTATTGAATAACGCTGTACGAAAATTTGCCAATTAGATTTTCAGCTTGATCTAATAAAGCAGTTTTCTCACCATAGTGTTAAACAGTTGATCCACACAATTACTTGAGAATTACTTGCTGGATTGTAACGAAATTTGGCGTCATTCGTTGTTTTACTATACAAGGTGATGATTTTATTTCTAGGTGCCTAAGTTAATTGCATTGCCTAAACTCATTAATGGACATTTTCTTAAATCTATAAAGCTCTAGAAAACCTATATGCTGTAACTCAACCTTAGCAGTAAATTTTCATATCACAGTTGTTTTGTCATTTTGGGAAAAAATGCAAGTAGTAAAAGCTTTCTATAGAAATTAACGTTTCCTGGTTAAATTGACAGCGTTTTGTTATCGGAAAAATAAATTTTGGTATCACACAAGTACTTATTAGATTTATGGAGACATAGACAAACAAAAATGAAACCCGAAATTGGCTATTTTTTATCAGTCTTCTTTCTTCTTTATCTACTTGATTTCAAATTCTCTAATAATAGATTGCCAATCATTCCTAGCTTTAAATTTCTAAATTGTAAATTGCAATTAATTTATCACAAACGTTTTCAGTATTTCTTTAAATAACTAATATTTAAGTTTAATTAATTAAGGTATTAATTAAGTTAAATATTGATAACTCTAACTTACTTTTGTTGCACTATTTCGCCACGGTTTCACGTAATCTCCGCTGGTACTGTTGTCTGGAAAGTTTCTTATCCCACCCACAGACAGTCCAATAGAGATAAATGACTAAAATTAAACAAACAATTTTAATGACATTTTCTTATGATGTACAACAATTAAACAGTTCAATGTATTTTTATATTTAGTTTTTAATACTAAATTAAACTATAATTATTTATCTTTATTTAGAAATGTATATATAATGAAATAATAACTTACTTCTTGGTCAAAAGGAGCAACAGGTACTTTGCTGTTAGACCAAGTATCTGAACCATTTTTAAACGAAAGTAACTCGTAAAGTTTTCCACCTTCAGGAGGTATGAGAGCTTGTTTTACTTGACCGTCCACCATAAACCACATGTTTTCTTTAAACAGAGAACAAAAATATATTAAACCAAAAAGTAGTTGTAAATAAAGGCTTATGTAAAAACAATATGCGCCAAAAAAGCATTAAATTTGACCATCAAGAGTCTAAAGCTTTGTCATAAGTGCGGCATCATAATATGTTAGACTGGGCATGTAAAGCTTCGTCCGAAGTGCGCCTGCGCATTGCAGACTGGGCATGCGTAGAGGGCAATGCTCGAAAGTTGGTTGGAACCAACTTTTCTCACGTCATGTTATGGTAAGATATTGATTATTCTACACTCAGATTTACTACAAAGGTTGGCAACTGTAACATCTTTGCAATATTTCATCTATTAATACAATTAAACTAAATAAGACCATGGCCCTAGAATATAGCAAGTCAACTTCGGCTACTTGGAGAGCACAGTCATTACAGACAATATGCTGAGGAGGGAAGAGGACATCCTTAACGCATAAGTGCGATCGTGATCCTAAAGTCGATCTCGTATTACCATGAGTTCAATATTCAAAGTTTGTTTCCACTCTTTCAGAGTACTGATTTAATAAATATTAATCACTAGTGCTATTTAGATAATCAATTTTCAAAACTAATTATCTCACCTGGGCTCCAGAGAAATGAGTAGTTATGGAATCCTGCACTCCATGGAGTAGTCGATTGTCTGAAAACGGATCGAGCTTTGATTTCTTCAGGACTTCCAAGTATAACTCCGGCCTCCAGATACCCTCCACCAATATCTTTACTATTAAGTTTCAACTGTTTATTGCCTCGAGCACCTGCAATTCTAATCCTTCCTGATGCATAATCCCGTCCATAAATTCTTCTTTTTGGCTCAATGTATAGTTCTAAAAATAAAATTAACAATTTACCGATAGAATAATATAAGAGAATGATTATAATCGGCTGCTTATAAATATAATTAGTGGGCAAATACGGTTTCAATTCAAATATATTTTTATTACAAAACGAAAATTAAAAAAAATCAAACTACAAAGTATACTAACCTGGATAAAGCCAGTCTCCTGCTGGGAGTTTAGCTTTAATATCAACTCTTCCGTACTTAAATGAAAAAGCCTCCTTAGTGTTAAGCCTGGCCGATTCCACAGGAGGCAGGATAGCGTAGGAAATAGCTTGCCTTTCACACTCCAATGTAAAAGGCTCTCCCGTACAACTGTAAACATTAACATTTCATGAACGCTATTAAAAGTATAGGATAATAAATTAATTGGAATATTTGAAACAGGCAGTTCTTGTTTACAAGATCCTCTAAAGTGTATTTATCCAATTTGTAATAGCGACTCATTATAACAAAGGTTTAGCACAGTACCCAAACAACGTCTTCATTCAGTTGTAAACAAATATTGCACACTTCTTCTTACTTCTTCATCGCACTTGAGTTTTGTAGAAAAGAAAGAAAGTAGAAATGGAAATTAGGTTCTTCGTTTTAGAGACTTCGGCTTTGAAAAGTTTGTCTGAGGTGCGTGTGTTTGTTTGTTTGTCTAACAATAACTGGCGAAAAAATTGCTTTATTTGAACGAAATTTGGCACATAAGCGCAGCTTAGCATTTGTGACAACTATATAGTTTTTCGAAATTTTACACTAAATATATTTAAGATGGCGGCCAATATGGTGGACGATGGACGACTGAACAAAAAGTTTTTGGCAAGCATGTTGTAAGAGTATGGGGATAATTACACATATAGAATCTTAAAAACAAATTATTATTTTCTGTGTTTGGACTCGGATCACCATGCCAGATCAGAATCGCCAAGGAATGACATTCATATTAGTAAAAATTATACGCAGCTTATTAGTTAAAATTATGTAAGTAATTACTCTTTCAAATTAAGTTTCCCTCTTCGTACATATCCATCTTCCATTAAGTTCGGTTTAATAATTAGTCTTCCTCCTTTGACATAAGAATTCTCTGGCTTATTGGTAAAGACAACAAAATCATAGTCCTGAAATAAAACAAATTATTAGGAATTCATTCTAATAAACTATGTTAAACAGTAAGATGACCAATTTTGTAGTATCCTTTTTGGTACTTCTTTAGACTGTTACTCCCCTGTGTTTTTACAGAATATAAACAGATATAATAATTTATACATTCCTTTGTCTAACTAACTATTAAGACAAAGAGATGTTTAGTCCAATGCACTTTGGGACTTTTGTTTTTATAAGGGGAGTAACAGTCTAAAGAAGAATCTATCTACCTATCTTCAATTATGTTCTTCTTTATACTGCACACCCTTCAGTACACCTTCATTAGTTGGTTACTCCCTTGTGTTCTTTATAAGGGAAGCAGCAGTCGAAAGAAGTGCCACCTTTTTACATTTGCTACAATTTCTTCCAACAATTATTTCACAACATTCAAGATGATGCCCTTACCAGAAAATCCTAGATTGTTAAGCCTCTTTCACATGATGACACTAATGTCGCGTCATTCAATGCCGTGACACTGCTTGACACTCAGTGGCTTAGTTATATATTATAGTGCGTTTAGTGCCATGACATCTACTGTTAATACAACGACTTAAATAATTAATTAATTAATTTGTCGCGGCATTGTCATCGTGTGAACGAGGCTTTATGCAGATAAAGATGAAAATTTTACCAAAGATCTAGGAATATTACCGGTTGCCAAGGCATGAGGACTGAATGAAGCCATCTAGATCTGTCTATAGGTTTGTTAAATTCATCATAGAATACCACAGTGCCCTTGCAAACAGATTTTCCATTTACGACAGTGACAGATTTCTTGCAAAGAGATACATTGGGTTTCGGTGTAGATGTAGTTGTGGTTGTGGTGGCTGCAGTTGTAGTAGTGGTAGTAGTAGTAGTAGTTGTAGGTTCTGTAGTAGTTGACTGTTTAGTCGTTGAAGGTTCATTTGTCATAAAATCTGAAAAATTTCATAATTTTACACTACCAATAAAAATAGAGGTTTATTGTAGAATGTAGAACAATGTAGTAATGTATAACAATGTAAGTTAATGTGCTATAGAACGGTGACTTGGTCTTTGAAAATTGCAAACATGAGAAGAAATATAAGAAGATGGCTATTCTGCAGTTAACCTTACGGTCAAGAATCGCTTGGGATGATTTGGAACAATTTTGTTTTATTTATACACTTAAGAGACTATGAATACCTTTGTCAAGTCGTAAATTTGTATTATTTATTCATTTGAGAGATTATATCTCAGCCAAAACAGTACATTTTTAAAATTTATACATTTGGGAGATTATAGCCCTTCGTAAGAATAATATATTCTGACCACTTTTATAACCTTCTCCCTCCTAAAGGCCTAGAAAATAGTAGTTTTACCAAAAAGTTTATTCAAATGACGTTGTTAAAATGATGTTGCTGTTAACGTTGTTGGTTTTTGCATACAAGTCGGAATGTAGATGAAACTTTCAAATTTTGTTATTCACAACTAATAGTTAATGTTTAAAATATATGATAGGAAAGGATTTTGACTAATTATTTTTAATGTGTTTCATTTTTAGAAAACAACATATGATTGAAAATGACCTTAAAAATGCAGAGAAGGGTCGAAACATTTTATTATCTGAAATATAAATGAAAACCAAAATGTTTTGATTATATTTATTCAACACCTACAGAATCCATCAAAAAACAATATATGTATGTGACAAAAGTTTATTATAATACTTAGGCTATAATTCCAAAATGTTGATTTACAACAATTTGTCACAAAAATTTAATTTTCGATGTAGAGCTCGAAATTTACAATGGTAATAACTTCTTTTTACAGACCTATAAAACGCATCTAAGGATTCAGCTATATACTAAATACTAAGCACGGACTAATCATTAGTAATTAGTATCAAATATACAGAGTATATAACATATACTCAAATATACAGAGTATATAACATATACTCAAATATACAGAGTATATAACAGTTAAAACCCACATCTGCATGACCAGGCATTTAATGCAGATGTTGTATGCTTGATGGCATATGAAACAATTGTATTTAAAACACATTTTATAATTTACCTGATTTATACACTAGTAGCCTTAAGTTGCCCCCACATTGGGCATTATTGTCACCAGGGCATGGAATAGCGCATTCATTTTCATCCACTAATAACGATTTAGGTGGTTTACGATTACCACAAAAACACTCTTCTCTAAAACATTACCATTGAAAACATGAGATTAAATATAACAAGTTTATTCTATTAAGGTAATTAATTAAATTAATTAATAGCAATGAATCAAATTGAAAATTTAACAACAGCTTAAAAAAATTGATTGTTTTCACAAACAATTATTATATCCCATTCACTTGGAATCAAAGTCAGGGAAAGAACGGAAGTTCAAATGAATACTGGTTTCCGTCTAAACTAATAATTACTTCCTTGAATTACGAAGGGAATGTACCATTTACAGACCTATATGAAACCATTAAGGATTCAGCTAAGGTAAGGATGTTATATTAAGGGGATGGAATGTTAAGAAGGGGTTTAAGGCAAAAAAGTGACCCCATGGAGGTAAGAGAAATTGGAGAGAAAAATCTTACTGCGCATGCACCACAACCTTTGAACTGGGACAAATTACCTTCTTTATCAGGATAAACTGAAACTATAACCAAATGCTTTCTAACCTATAGCCAAGAGGAAGGTAATTTGTCCCATGGGAGCTCCTATTTTACATATCTTCATGGGGTCACTTTTTTCCCATTACTCTCCATTTCCTTTATTTACCATCCTTGAGCTAAAGTAGTTAGGTTTATAGGATAGGTGGTTAGAAACTTACTTATAATGAAGTCCTGCATATTTGTATCCAATAGAGTTGCAAAGATTGATGCATTTGCTAGGCGTGTTGGTAAATTGTAAATTAAGTTGAAGACCAGTAAGTAATCTAACTTCATCTTCATCCTCGTAGCATCCCACGAGTCTATTTTCTTCCGATATATCTGAAACATGGTATATCATAACACGTTAAAACCTAATGTTTTAATTTTAATTTTTATAAGTTGAACTTGTTGTTAAACAATTGTTTTGGGAAAAGTCAGTATTACAGGGATGGTCGAGTGCCCATGTTTGACACACCATCTACCACTGCACATAGTTTTTGGAGGAATTATCAAGCTTTGGTTTAATTAAATGGAGAACCGATTAGACAATTTGATTGTAACAATAAAAATTTCACTAGTGATGAAGATTAATAATTGAATTTACCCAAAATGCCAGTTGAATAAACATTCATGCGCTCTCCAGAACCGCATTTCTGATTTTTATCCCCGGAACATGGCGTCGAACAATAAAAGTTCTCAACTCTAAAATCATCTATAACCTCATCACCGCAATGGCATTCAGTTCTGAAACAATTTAAAATATTAAATTATTGTTAATCCTTTAAGGCCTAAGTGTGGAGTACATTATGGCATCGGGATAACTAAATTTAGACTGACAATCTATTTACCCGTATTGTACTCCAGCATATCTGTAGCCGTTTCTCCAGCACTGGCCCATACAATAATCTGGTGTCAGCATTGTGCCGAATTCCCATAACTGGTCTTGAAGGATCTTTTCATCACTGTACACGTCGTAACATCCGAGGTACTTATCTTCGTGCTTGTTCGCTCCTCTGCCTTACAAAGACAACTAAATACGATTAGGCCCAATGTACAACGAAGAGGCGACGGGCGGAAGCGCGGCGTGGGCGAGGTGCAGGAGGCACGCTTCTTCAAAATGAGTGAAGAAGTGAGGAAGAGGCGCTTCCGTCCGACGCCTGTTCTGTGTACATTGGGGTATATTTTTACACAGAGGAGTCGTGCTTTTCGCCTCGCCTGCACTTCGCCCGCACCGCGCCTCCGCCCGTGGCCTGATCTGTGTGTATTGGGCCATAGGATTACATGGAGGAGGCGCATTTCACGCCTTGCCCGCGCCGCGCCTCCGCCCGTCGCCTACTCTGTGTGCATTAGGCCTTAGAAGGCAATATAAAATTTTAATAAAATCATAATTAAAAAAAAAACAAAAAAAAAAAACCAATTTGTGTACCATCTAAACTATAAACAGATAGAAGACGTCTTGCTCCGCAAGTTTCATTAATGTTACCGGCGCACTTCATTTTGCATTCAGTATTATTTTTCAAATGCGTATAAGGTGGCCTTGTTTTGGAACAGAAGCATTCACGTCTGAAAAAACAAACATACAAAAAAAATTGTTAAAAGATAAAGGTAAATCTGCATAATACGGTCATGTTAGTAGAAAAGATGGCGGGGCCTTACTCCGACGTATTCTTTTGACAAAGGGATAAGGATATCAACTCTCTTATGTACAATTCACACAGATATAATCTCTTAAACAGGGCCGATTTAACTATAGGGGCACGATGGGCACGTGCCCAGGGGCGCAAGAGGTTTGGGGGCGCAACTCAAAAGGCTAGAGGGAAGGGGGCACGGCTAAATTTTGCAAGAGCAAAAAATATTAATGGGGAAAAAATGTGTTCAGCTCTTCAGAATAAAAACAGTGAATAGGTCTACAATGCGAAATGATAAGGTGAACAGTTGACAACCTGAAAACCTGAAAGCGACATAACGCTAGGAATTTACTATACCAATTTAATAGACGATTTTGCCAGAGCGAAAGCAAGAAATATCGGTTCGAGACAACTCAGACTAGATTTGTCATATAATTTCAGCCCCAGATCCCAGAAAACATGAATATTATTATAGTTATCTGTAAAGACGAATACGTGTGTCGGATTGCTAGCTGTGATAGTAAACCAACACTTTGCAGGGTTACTATAAAACCTTCCAAGTGAAGAAAGAGTACCACAACATAGCTCTCCCGTCTACTCCCACTATTCTTTCATTTTAAACTATAAACTCATAATGATTAACTGCTAAGGGTAAGTGTCCATCTGAGACTTTTTAGTATCGAGACTCGCTCTCGAGATTGAAATCCCTAGTGGACATGGGGCTGAGACTAGTCTCGGAGACTCGCCGACTCTCCGAGACTCGGGAGAGACTGATGTTGCTCTCAAGTGGACAAGGTTCTGAGACTAATCTCGAGATATAGTCTCAGATGGACACTTACCCTAATTTGCTTAGTATTAAATATTTATTGCATTAAGCTCGCTTTAATGATAAACCTACACGATGCTTAGTTAATAGTTAATATTATATTACTTAATATGCATTTAACAGGTTGTTGTTAACTTTTTGTTTTCGATTTTCAAAAAATCAGATTTATTTTCATCAATGTCTCGGAAACTAGATTTTTCCCGGGAAAACGGCTTATATCGTTAGATTCGAATTTAAATGGACTACATGTTTAGATTTTCGGAACCGTTTTCGAAAAATGATTTATTCTGAGTTTTTGGGGGATAGCGCCCCCAAATGGCTAAAATTCATTACTCAATTTTTTCTCGGGGTATGATTTTTTTGAACATGTATGCCAAATTTCGTCAAATGTGGCCCATTAGTTTAGGCTCCATGCGTCTGCATAAACGAGAGAAGACAGACGGGCATTTCTTAAAATCTCAGGGGACCTCAAAACGTGCTAATCCATCAAAATTTAAAATCGAGTTTTCGTGCCATCATAATACTTTCTCTTTATGTGAGAGAGTAAAAATTGGTTAGGCGTAAAGTATCACGTAAAAAAGGGTTGGTATTGTGAACATGTAATTAGTTATGGGGGGGGGGGACGCAAAATGTTGATGTTTTTTGACAAAATGGCGTGGAAAATAAAACACTACCCCCAAGTATTATATTCTTTTTTGTAATCTACTCTTCAATACCTTTCATTTGATACCCCTCTCAAAATTTAAAAATNCAATGTACAACGAAGATGCGACGGGCGGAAGCGCGGCGTGGGCGAGGTGCAGGAGGCACGCTTCTTCAAAATGAGTGAAGAAGTGAGGAAGAGGCTTTTCTGTCCGACGCCTGTTCTGTGTACATTGGGGTATATTTTTACACAGAGGAGTCGTGCTTTTCGCCTCGCATGGACTTCGCCCGCACCGCGCCTCCGCCCGTCGCCTGTTCTGTGTGCATTGGGCTTTATGTTTACTCAGAGGAGTCGTGCTTTTCGCCTCGCCTGCACTTCGCCCGTGCCGCGCCTCCACCCGTCACCTGCTCTGTGTGCATTAGGCCTTAGAAGGCAATATAAAATTTTAATAAAATCATAATTTAAAAAAAAAAAAAAAAAAAGCAATAAACAAGANATAGGGAGTAACAATCTAAAGAAGTACCTACTTAATTAATTTATTCAGTGTTCAGACAAAATTAAAAATTATAACTGTGTACTCGAAGCTAGTCTGTATTTTTGTTTTTGCTAATACATAGTGCACATGTATTATTACACGAAAAAATGCATATTGCATTTAATAGTTAGTGATAATATTCATATATACTAATAATATTATTATACCTCAATCAGCTCTACTGAAATAATATTTCCGCAGTGATCCTATTATAATTTATTGAAAAAAGTAGTAAACTAAATAGTGCTATGTATATCTTATCTATGTGCATTTATTAAATAGATAAATAGATAATTTGTTATGATATGGCAGTGTGAAGGTTAATGTTATTTATCTGATATCACTGCTACTAATATAATTAGTTACAAACGTATTTGAATGCAATTTCGTATATAAAAAATCAACCTTAAATAGCTATCATTAATAGTTCCTAAAAGAAAAAGAAAAATTTATATAAAATTGGTCACAAACTGTTATTATTAGATAGTTTTTAGCTGTTTTTTTCATTAATTTGTTGCTTGCGGATGTTTGTTTGGAGCTATTTCAATTCCCAGTGAGGTCAAATTATGACAAACAATCCAAATTTCTTCAAAATCGAATAAGTACCTACTTTTGATGATAAAGGTGTTGAGGGTTAACAAAAAAAATAGCGCGCGAATGTTAGAGAAAGTAATTTGAAAGGGATTAATAGTGGACTAATTATGACACACCCTCCAAATATCATTGTTTTTAAATACAATATTTTTAATTGTTTTTAAGACATCATGGTTCGCAAAAATATTGACCGATAGACAGACTCGAGATTAAAACCAAGACTTAAAAAAAAGTCATTCTTCGGAATGATCACAACGCATCTGCGATAATTTCGATCGGAAGCAAATTATCAAATATATATGTAAATCAAACATTGCTAAGACATGTTACTTGCAGTTTCTACATCATTTGTGGTAATATATACATTTGTTGAGATTTTATACTCTAACTAAGTCATAAGCTGTGATATAAGACTAAAATGCAGTCAATTTCCAACAGATCAAGTCCCTTATAATTATTGATTTAAAATACCATTTTTTAATATAAGATATTTGATTTGACTTTATATAAAAATGTATACACAGAATTACAGTTACGGATTTAAATAGGTCAGCAGCCTATCCCCCCCTTACCAAGGCGTCAGGTAACAAAAATAACCCATGTCGCATGTCGCAGAATTAACAGTTATCAAAGAAAGTGAGGCTAAAAGGGCAGTTCTAAACTATAAACAATTGGATTTTTAAAGCAATTTTTCTATACAGCACGCAAGTCTCAAGTAAGTAAATGATTTACATTTTTTAAGAGGAATAAGTAAATGTTTGTACATTTTTTAAGTGGAATAACTAAACAGATCAAATTGCTAATCTTATTTTTTCTTTGGCCCATCAGAACGCACATTTTGCAAATTTTTATATTTAACTGCTGAAATACAATTTTCAGGGGGGGGGGCGCATCTTCATGGGGTGCCCAGGGCGCAGTGAACGTCTAAAACGGGCCTGCTCTTAAATGTATATAAATCAAACTCGTACAAATGTACTGTTTGACAAAGTGATATAATCCCTCAAGTGTACAAATCATGCAAAATCGTGCCGTCTCGTCAAGCGATTCTCGACCTCTCTGCCATGATAACTTATATAATAACAATAATCGTGGCTATATGTATATGATAATGATAATGTATACGATATATAATTAGATTATGCAGAATGCACTATACTAACTATATTGCATACTTATTTACCGTTCACAATTTAAACTGTTAATAAAGGATAACTATAAGGCAAATCATTCAATATATTCTAACAATACTAGCCCTCTAGGCCCGAGGCCCGTGGCAATGGGGTTAATTTTATAATTAGAAAAAAAGTAAAATTAAGTGAATTGATTTAGATATTTATTGAGATTATTATCTATTTGAAGACCAACAAATAACCTAAGATCCGGTATAAACTATAAGTCAATGACAAGTTAAAGAAGAATTAAAATTAGAAAAATTAAAACAAAACCTACCTAAGTTAAAATTATGAAACCTATATCATTCCAAGTAATTAGATAAGGACTATGAATTTTAGGACACCAAGGATCAGTAAAAGCAGATTTTTAGATATAGCGACGTGACGGATCGTAAATTGATATATTTTTGCAAGGTATAACACAATAATTGGTGGTAGTAACGTAAATCAATGGAATAAATAGGTATCAAACTATGGCTTAATCGATTTCCTAAGAAACAAAGTATTTTTTTTTAAATAATGATGTGGACTCAGCAAAATTTTGGTTCTGTAGGCAGTTATTTAGTTTGTTGTTGCTTCCATCCTTGTTTAATTAATAGCAGTTCTTTAGACTGTTACTCCCTTATAAAAAAAGAAGTGTAATATTCCTTTATTCCAAATTACATTGGACTAAACATCACTTTGTCTTAATAGTTTTACAGTCAAATTCATTTATATTCTAAACAAAGACATAGGGAGTAACAATCTAAAGAAGTACCTACTTAATTAATTTATTCAGTGTTCAGACAAAATTAAAAATTATAACTGTGTACTCGAAGCTAGTCTGTATTTTTGTTTTTGCTAATACATAGTGCACATGTATTATTACACGAAAAAATGCATATTGCATTTAATAGTTAGTGATAATATTCATATATACTAATAATATTATTATACCTCAATCAGCTCTACTGAAATAATATTTCCGCAGTGATCCTATTATAATTTATTGAAAAAAGTAGTAAACTAAATAGTGCTATGTATATCTTATCTATGTGCATTTATTAAATAGATAAATAGATAATTTGTTATGATATGGCAGTGTGAAGGTTAATGTTATTTATCTGATATCACTGCTACTAATATAATTAGTTACAAACGTATTTGAATGCAATTTCGTATATAAAAAATCAACCTTAAATAGCTATCATTAATAGTACCTAAAAGAAAAAGAAAAATTTATATAAAATTGGTCACAAACTGTTATTATTAGATAGTTTTTAGCTGTTTTTTCAGATTTTTTTCATTAATTTGTTGCTTGCGGATGTTTGTTTGGAGCTATTTCAATTCCCAGTGAGGTCAAATTATGACAAACAATCCAAATTTCTTCAAAATCGAATAAGTACCTACTTTTGATGATAAAGGTGTTGAGGGTTAACAAAAAAAATAGCGCGCGAATGTTAGAGAAAGTAATTTGAAAGGGATTAATAGTGGACTAATTATGACACACCCTCCAAATATCATTGTTTTTAAATACAATATTTTTAATTGTTTTTAAGACATCATGGTTCGCAAAAATATTGACCGATAGACAGACTCGAGATTAAAACCAAGACTTAAAAAAAAGTCATTCTTCGGAATGATCACAACGCATCTGCGATAATTTCGATCGGAAGCAAATTATCAAATATATATGTAAATCAAACATTGCAAAGACATGTTACTTGCAGTTTCTACATCATTTGTGGTAATATATACATTTGTTGAGATTTTATACTCTAACTAAGTCATAAGCTGTGATATAAGACTAAAATGCAGTCAATTTCCAACAGATCAAGTCCCTTATAATTATTGATTTAAAATACCATTTTTTAATATAAGATATTTGATTTGACTTTATATAAAAATGTATACACAGAATTACAGTTACGGATTTAAATAGGTCAGCAGCCTATCCCCCCCTTACCAAGGCGTCAGGTAACAAAAATAACCCATGTCGCATGTCGCAGAATTAACAGTTATCAAAGAAAGTGAGGCTAAAAGGGCAGTTCTAAACTATAAACAATTGGATTTTTAAAGCAATTTTTCTATACAGCACGCAAGTCTCAAGTAAGTAAATGATTTACATTTTTTAAGAGGAATAAGTAAATGTTTGTACATTTTTTAAGTGGAATAAGTAAATGTTATACATTTTTTAAGAGGAATAAGTAAATGATTGTACATTTTTTTAAGTGGAATAAGTAAATGTCTGTACTTATTGAAAGTGGAATAACTAAATGTCTGTACATTTTTTAAGAGGAATAAGTAAATGTCTGTACATTTTTTAAGTGGAACAAGTAAATTTTTGTACATTTTTTAATGGGATTTTTAAAGCAATTCTTCTACAGCACGCAATTCTCAAGTAAGTAAATATTTGTACATTTTTTTATGTGGAATAAGTAAATGTTTGTACATATTTTAAGTGGAATAAGTAAATATTTGTATGTTTTTTAAATTTAATAAGTAAATATCTGTACATTTTTAAATGGAATGGAAATCTCATGGTATAGGTACATTATATTTACAAAAAAAACACTAAATGGCGGCATACTAGAGCAACAAATTTGAATCAGAATCTACCGTATAAATTACAATTGTTTAGTTTAATTAAAATCAATGAAGGGTCCTATTTGTTCAATTCAAATTTTATAGGGAGGAACATTAAACTCCATCAATAGTAAATCAAAATTATTTTTTAGTTGAGCTTGTAATAAATTTACTTAAACCTTCAATAATAATAATTTTTAATAATGTTTTTTATCTCTTTTGATTTAAAAGAGATAAGAACAAAAGTTATTAAACCGTTATTCAAAAGTTATTAGAACCGTAAAGAGTGACAGGACAGACAGACAGACACAGGAACAAAATTATTAGGGTTACTATGTTTTGGTTTTCCCAACAAAACCCCTAACAATACCACAGTTACATTATATTCATAAATTAAGTTGACAAATGATTGCACATACCCCAATTTAAGTCCAGCAAAGCTAGCTTGTTGATCTTTACAGAATTCAAAGCAAATGTTTTTTGTAAGTGTACCAGGGAATTCTTGATAGCCATCACTCATTAATTTTATCCCTGTTTTTTCTCTGTAGCATCCAATGAACTTGCCACTTTCTGAAAGCATAATTTGGTGGCACTATTTTAGATTGTTACTCCCCTAGAGGGGAGTAACAATCTAAACAAAGTGTACAGAATGTTCTTCTTTAGACTTTTACTCCCCTTATAAAAACAGAAGTGTGATATTCCTTTGTTCCAAAGTATAAATTGGACTGTACTATACATCCCTTTTAGATTTCTGCATTTATAACGGCCTCATACAAACGGCTCTGTCGGTATGTCCGTTCGCATTTTTCAATTCATAAGCTACTATAGCTAGGAACATTAAATTAAAGAAGTACCGATTTTGTAACATACTGCAAACAAATATGTATAAAACATCAAATTTCAAATGTTCATATTCTTATTAAAAATAGTGTATAACAGTAGAACTTAATTAATAAAGTTTTGTTTTGGTATATTTATTTTTTCTCTGAGATTTAAGAAAGCTAAACAAAAGACCAAGCCTCAAAATAAAGTTAAGACATTTTGCATTTTGATTATCTCTTCTCAGGTCGAAACAATAGTATAATATACACATTTAATGTATGCATTCAATGAAATATAATTTACATAAATAATGGAAAATATATAAAAAGGGTATTTACACTAGTGTTTAAGGAATATTGTATTTCGACTAATAACTTCTCAGGTTAGTTACAAACTGGAACTAATATATAAACATATAACTAGTTTATAATATACACTTACAACGTATGTATTTTAAGTCTACTATATTTAAGCATAACGTAGAGTATAATTTACATAAATAATTTTAATATGTAATTAAAATGTTTAACAGAATAAGTAAAGTAAAATTCAATTTACATAAAATGCAAAATAAAGTTATTTTGATAGACTTACCCACTATTGAGAGAAGTGCAGTTAGGTTTAGTATCAATAACCTTAAGAAGACCATGATCGTGAAACAACTGTAGACCTTGAAAACCCTCTAAACCAACTTCTATTTAAAAATCTTCATCTAAACACATTCTTGCGGAAAACAACTGCAAATTGTTGATATACGTAAAGAAGTTAAGATCAAAGATATTAAGATTAAATAAGATGTTAATAATACTAGTTAACTGTTGTTTTCCTCTTGTCAAAAGAGATAAGATTATCAGTCTACGAACTGATACAATCGACTGACCAAGGAATCTATAAGAATCAAACCTTTGAGTCTGAACTGGCAAGATAAACAATCTTGGAGGGGTGGGGCAAACATGCATCTAGACAGGATCCACCACTAATTTGCATTTAACCTGTAGGTGGTTTAGGATAGTACAAAACTTCCCATCCGTATAATTTATTTAAACCCATTTGGGGATAACCCATCATTATATTCCACAATGGATTTCATATTCTTTTTATGGTAATTGTTAAAAAAATTAATTGTTAAAAAAAAGTACTGGAGTCAAAAAATAGTCAACGTGTGAAAAATATTCAGTAATTTCTACAATTGGGCCAAAAATAGACATGATTGTTTTATCTATAAATGTCAATCAGAGTATGAACTTTAAACGACATTAAATATATAAAAATAAAAATAAATGCAGTGTGTCCATGGGTTGAGGGCACTACTTTAAATTGTTACTTCAATTATAAAAAAAAAAAAAAAAAAAAAAAAACAGAGGGGAGTAAATATCTAAAAAAGGTGTACGGAATGTTTTTCTTTTGGCTGTTACCCTTATAAAGACAGAAGTGTGATAATCCTTAATAATAAAGCACGTTAGACTAAACATCCCTTTGTCTTAATAGTTATTTAATCATTTATATTTATATTCTAAAAAAAGGGGAGTACAAATCTATAGAAGTACCGGATTGAGTGCAGGTGGGGTGTAAATGAGAAAAAAAATTCGACCCAAAATTTTAGCTTCAGGGGATCAGTCCTACTTGGTCTTAAACTAANATTCTTATTAAAAATAGTGTATAACAGTAGAACTTAATTAATAAAGTTTTGTTTTGGTATATTTATTTTTTCTCTGAGATTTAAGAAAGCTAAACAAAAGACCAAGCCTCAAAATAAAGTTAAGACATTTTGCATTTTGATTATCTCTTCTCAGGTCGAAACAATAGTATAATATACACATTTAATGTATGCATTCAATGAAATATAATTTACATAAATAATGGAAAATATATAAAAAGGGTATTTACACTAGTGTTTAAGGAATATTGTATTTCGACTAATAACTTCTCAGGTTAGTTACAAACTGGAACTAATATATAAACATATAACTAGTTTATAATATACACTTACAACGTATGTATTTTAAGTCTACTATATTTAAGCATAACGTAGAGTATAATTTACATAAATAATTTTAATATGTAATTAAAATGTTTAACAGAATAAGTAAAGTAAAATTCAATTTACATAAAATGCAAAATAAAGTTATTTTGATAGACTTACCCACTATTGAGAGAAGTGCAGTTAGGTTTAGTATCAATAACCTTAAGAAGACCATGATCGTGAAACAACTGTAGACCTTGAAAACCCTCTAAACCAACTTCTATTTAAAAATCTTCATCTAAACACATTCTTGCGGAAAACAACTGCAAATTGTTGATATACGTAAAGAAGTTAAGATCAAAGATATTAAGATTAAATAAGATGTTAATAATACTAGTTAACTGTTGTTTTCCTCTTGTCAAAAGAGATAAGATTATCAGTCTACGAACTGATACAATCGACTGACCAAGGAATCTATAAGAATCAAACCTTTGAGTCTGAACTGGCAAGATAAACAATCTTGGAGGGGTGGGGCAAACATGCATCTAGACAGGATCCACCACTAATTTGCATTTAACCTGTAGGTGGTTTAGGATAGTACAAAACTTCCCATCCGTATAATTTATTTAAACCCATTTGGGGATAACCCATCATTATATTCCACAATGGATTTCATATTCTTTTTATGGTAATTGTTAAAAAAATTAATTGTTAAAAAAAAGTACTGGAGTCAAAAAATAGTCAACGTGTGAAAAATATTCAGTAATTTCTACAATTGGGCCAAAAATAGACATGATTGTTTTATCTATAAATGTCAATCAGAGTATGAACTTTAAACGACATTAAATATATAAAAATAAAAATAAATGCAGTGTGTCCATGGGTTGAGGGCACTACTTTAAATTGTTACTTCAATTATAAAAAAAAAAAAAAAAAAAAAAAAACAGAGGGGAGTAAATATCTAAAAAAGGTGTACGGAATGTTTTTCTTTTGGCTGTTACCCTTATAAAGACAGAAGTGTGATAATCCTTAATAATAAAGCACGTTAGACTAAACATCCCTTTGTCTTAATAGTTATTTAATCATTTATATTTATATTCTAAAAAAAGGGGAGTACAAATCTATAGAAGTACCGGATTGAGTGCAGGTGGGGTGTAAATGAGGAAAAAAAATCGACCCTAAATTTTAGCTTCTGGGGATCAGTCCTACTTGGTCTTAAACTAAGAAGTTGAAAACATAAGTCCAATCAATCAATGTAAAGGTTGTTTTTACGATAGATTTTCTAAAATTGTCAAAAGTAAAGTACCTCTGCTTTTAAAAATGTTCAATTTTCAATTTGATCGCCCAACTTTTATAGGATACTAAGGAAGGTAAAAGGGACCAGCAATCTCAAAAATGTTTTATACAAGTAAACAACTGAAATATATTTGTTGATGGTTCGGATCCCAGGAAGGTCAGATATGTTTTATACAAGTAAACTACTGGTAAAAGATATGTTTTATACTGAAACTTATTATGAACTTTACACGTCAGGTAGATGTTTTAAGTTGTCACTTACCCGTTTTGTAATAGCGTAATATTCAGGACAAAAAAAATTGGAAAGTTTTACCTTAAAATTTCCATAGTTTCTCTCACGTTCATAATGGTTGTTAAAGTTTTCTGTGTCTCCATTCCATGAGGTCTTTCTTTAGCTAGGGGGGTGCAAGGGGGCACAGCTGCCCCGGGTGCAGCATCATGCTGAATTAAATTCGGCAACTTTTTTCGGTGTTGGTGAGGTTCACAACATCGGTGGAGTGGCGTGAAAACCAACTTCGTTCCTGAGAGTTTCTGATTGATTACCTGTAACAATAAAAATAAAAATATTAAAGGATTGCCGTATTAAATCTCATAACTAAATTTATATAAATATTATATCCCTCAATTTTCTGGAAGTTATTTTTATTCAATAAAGTTTAACTTAAAATGTTATATGTGACACTATTATGTTACACTATCTGATGTCACTACAGGATTTTCTTCGATCAAATAATAAAAAAATTTTGAAAAAAAATATTATTTATTTGATTTTTTTTTTTTTTTAAATCAAATCAATGAACTTGCCACTTTCTGAAAGCATAATTTGGTGGCACTATTTTAGATTGTTACAAAGTGGAATAACTAAATGTCTGTACATTTTTTAAGAGGAATAAGTAAATGTCTGTACATTTTTTAAGTGGAACAAGTAAATTTTTGTACATTTTTTAATGGGATTTTTAAAGCAATTCTTCTACAGCACGCAATTCTCAAGTAAGTAAATATTTGTACATTTTTTTATGTGGAATAAGTAAATGTTTGTACATATTTTAAGTGGGATAAGTAAATATTTGTATGTTTTTTAAATTTAATAAGTAAATATCTGTACATTTTTAAATGGAATGGAAATCTCATGGTATAGGTACATTATATTTACAAAAAAAACACTAAATGGCGGCATACTAGAGCAACAAATTTGAATCAGAATCTACCGTATAAATTACAATTGTTTAGTTTAATTAAAATCAATGAAGGGTCCTATTTGTTCAATTCAAATTTTATAGGGAGGAACATTAAACTCCATCAATAGTAAATCAAAATTATTTTTTAGTTGAGCTTGTAATAAATTTACTTAAACCTTCAATAATAATAATTTTTAATAATGTTTTTTATCTCTTTTGATTTAAAAGAGATAAGAACAAAAGTTATTAAACCGTTATTCAAAAGTTATTAGAACCGTAAAGAGTGACAGGACAGACAGACAGACACAGGAACAAAATTATTAGGGTTACTATGTTTTGGTTTTCCCAACAAAACCCCTAACAATACCACAGTTACATTATATTCATAAATTAAGTTGACAAATGATTGCACATACCCCAATNAATAAATAAATAATTTCTTCGATAAAAAAAAAATAATAATAACTAACTAGTCTATTCTATCTTGTAGAACTTGAAGTGACGCAGACATAGGTTTTTTTTATTCTACCTCTCCAGCGTCCTCTAGTGCCTAGTGCCAGAAAATGCGTTTTTGATAGTGTTGACCTCTTATACCACGAGTCACGAGAACTTTTTTACGTGAAGACCAAACGAAATAAAAAGTATATTATTATCTTGTGAGGACACTTTGGTGATGGTACCTACTTTGAACTTTTTTTTTTATCCGAACTCCTCCAATAAGCCTCTAAAATTAAGTGCGATTTCCAAAATAAAATATTTATGTTTAGGGGTTCATCTATTATTTGATGAGAGGAGGAGGGAAGGGTTGGATATGATAATGGTTGGGGTGCTCATATTAAAGACTAAATACAAATCAAGAGAAAACTTGATTTAATTGCAATTTAATTATTACTGACACTGATCTTTTCATATGAATCACCCCGAATTCGGGTTCTACCTAATTCAGACTTTATTCCTACGTTTTTATTAGGTTGCTTTCTTGTTTGTTTGTTTGTCCAGTACACATTTTGCAATCGACTTTTAACTAACTTCCCGAGTAGCTAGACATTTGAAACTTTTAGAATAGCAAAGAACACGATGACAATGCATTATTTTAATACTTTTAGCCATCTTTCAGCAAAATTAAATTAGTTTTTAGCAAATTGTGATGTACGGAAAGTTAGTTCGGAAAAAATTCTCAAGTTATTTTTTATTTGTTTTGATATGTGAATATTTACAATCTTCATTTTGACAGGTTTCAAATTTATGACAGAAAATTTAAAAAAATAGTATATAAAAAGTTATTTTTATCTTGCAATTATTTATATTTTAAATCTATGAAAAGAGTTGACATTAACTAGACTAAAAGTTCAAGGCATTTGTATTCTAGACACAATACTTCTTAAGAACTTACTTCTTTAAGAATCCAGATTTTATCATATAAGGAATAACTTCTATGGAGAATCAATTTTCTTCATATGACTTTGAACTTCTGAACTCATTATGATCGTATTCTATATTTATTTTTTCTTCCAAGCTTACCGAAGGTTATGGAAGCTAGGTGATCGTTCAGAAGAACGAAAAAATTTTATGTCTACGATTTCCAAAATGTCGGTCTGTCTGTCTGTCGGTCTTTCTGTCTGTCGGTCTGTCTGCTAACAGTCTGTCGCTCAATATTTGCGCACCAACATATCTTAAAAACTGCTCGTCCAATTTTATTGGAATTTGGACAGTAAGTCATTGTGTGAGTAGGTTGATTGTGTTGACCTCTTATCACGAGTAGGTACTTCTTAACGTGAAGATCAAACGAAATAAAAAGTATTCTGATCTTGTGAGGACACTTTGGAGATGGTATCTACTTTGAACTTTTTTCGATCCGAACTCCTCTAATAGGCCTCTAAAATTGAGTGAGATTTTTTTTTTTTTTTTTGTGGGTCATAATTAGCCCATTGTTGGTCTCATATAAGTTTCAACCTTCTACACTTATTTGTTTCTCTTCAACGTGCGCACAAACATACATTTATTTATACCTATATCTTCAAAAGTATTCATCTGATTTTTATGGATAGTTCGTCGAAAATAGCTAGCAGATAGCTCCAGATTAATTTAAACCGTCTGAGCTCTTTAAACTTTCCTAAATTAATACTTTAATTCATGTGAAAAAATAAAAAAAAAAACGAGGGAAAATTAAATAAATTTGAGAATAATAAGTTGTAAAAAGGATAAAATCATTAAAGTATACGAAATAGGACGCGAGGAAGCTACAAGTCACACTAATTGGCAGACTATTTTAAATTAAGAATAAAATAAAGTAGCATTAAGTAAACATGACCATTATGACAATTTTGAAACAAAGAAAACCTGATGCTACATTTAAATTCCTTTTCTTCAAGTTTCAAAGAAAAACTACTTAATTTGTAGCGTACAGCATCAAACAACGTTTTTTATACGCATGTGACCTTTCCCACTATTATTGTTAGGAGCTATAGCAGGTCCATCAATCCGTTACATCGAAGGATTACAAATGTATTCAAATGTCGAAACAACCTTTGTACTGACTACAATGTACAGTTTGTCACACAATCAGTCGACCTCTACACACTTCCCCACCAGACCTAACCTTCTTAACTTCTCAATCAGATCCTTTACAATCAGTCACATCTGTTCCATTACTACAGCATATACACATCAATCCTAGCGGTACATCACCAATCAAATCAAATTATACATTTTCATTATTTTTCCCATAATATAGAAATATATCTGCATATAGGTATAGTATTATGGATTAATAATATAAGAATTATATTAATTTAATAAAAAAATATACAGTGTTTCT
Source organism: Gerris buenoi (assembly GCA_001010745.2). Classification (NCBI taxonomy): domain Eukaryota; kingdom Metazoa; phylum Arthropoda; class Insecta; order Hemiptera; family Gerridae; genus Gerris; species Gerris buenoi. The sequence goes on from KZ651758.1 coordinate 363,651, forward strand.
ATTAAAAAATCATGACGTAAATCTTTTAAATTTTGTTCCAATCTTATCTGAAAAACTACGTGTTTTTTTTTGTTTTTCGTTAACTCAAAATATAAATACTAATTGAATAATTCTTATTTAAATAAATGATTTTTATTTCAGTTTGAGCTTTCCTCTTACACATTTAATTCTTTGATTGATTTTTTAAATGTTTATTCCGTTACAAGTTTCTCTAACAAGTGCGGACCATAAATAAACTTAAATCTTCTGCAACTTCTTTCAGAAAACACATACCATGATTATTTATCGTTTGGCTATACTCTTCATACCAACAGGTGAGTTGTAATAATAATTGTTTTAAGATAAACATATTTATAGACAGTGTCAATAATAACCTAAGAGGGGCTACCTATACTTATAAACTGCTAGCTCTTGCCAGAATCATCAGGTAGTCATGAAAAATTGGCTGCCTTACAATACCCTTTGATGTAGTCTGTCCAATTCAACCTCTTTGAGCATGGCTAGTTAAACTTAACTATTAGATAATTTCTGTCTATTCTGTGCGGGAACTAAATTTAGTTATTTATTGATTAATTCATATGTTTAGACTTTGGCATCGTTTATTAAAAATATTACCATTCAAGAAGAAAACCTATTCGGAGAGATTTACGAAAGGTAAAATAGCTAATAATATACATAGTAAAACCTGGATAAAGTGACCACCGAAGGGACCGACCAAAAGTGGTCACCTTAGGCAGATGGTCACAATAAGCAGAAGAAAATGTACAGAAAAGCATGAAGGGGACCATGAAAAAGTGGTCACATAGACCAGGTGGTCAATATACACGGGTGGTCACTTTAGCAGGTTTTACTGTATACATGAGGAAAATGCTTGAATTTAATTATCTCAGTTAAAAATATGAATTTGTAATTTGCTCTTTAACTTACTTGCTCTTACTCTTTATATTTAATACTTAACTGAAATGTTAGAAACGTTTAAAAAGCTGAGTTTTAAAATTCCTATCTACACTCTACATGTTTGTACATTTTATTATCAGTTCACTGCCGTGACACCATCTCATTAAACGAGACATATTAGATAAGGGAATAATATACTAGGTCCTATAGAGTTTTCTGAAGAAAATTTGTCTTTAGATAATCTAATGGATAACCATTTAATTGTTAAGGGTAAGAGAGAGACAATGATAGTCGAACTGTTCCAAACAAAAATCTACGTTATCTAATTTTGAACGATTGAATTTATATTATAAAACTAGCCTTTTCCCCGCGATGAGCTCATACTTAGTTTCAACGTCTATGTCTCCTATTATTATGTAGACCTGTCAAAATTGTTTTGATTTTTACATGTATAAAAGTATCAATTTAGAAAACGTTAAAGAGCGCAGACAGTTGAAATTAATCTGGGGCCATCTGCAGACAACTTTCGACAAACCATCCAAATTTCATAAAAATCAGATGACCACTTTTGAATTGTGTAAATAAATTTATGTTTGTGCGCATGTGGAAGAGATACAAAGGGGCGCAGAAGGTTGAAACTTAAATGTAACCAACAATGAGCTAATTATGACTAACTATAGAAATTTCATGGAAAGAGCGCTACACTGGAAATGTAGAGACCCGTGGTTCAAGTCCCGGCGCTGGAGTTCTCTGTCTGTTTCCCAGTTTTAATAATAATTATAATTTGATTTAAAATAGAAATTTCAATTCCGTAGTATGAAGACTACCAAAAACTTAAAAATAAAAATAGAAATTTCATTAAATTCGCTAATTGTTACTAATTATTCATCCACTGAAGCAGTACCGTTTTTCCGGCACCAGTACACTTTCTGTATTTAAGTTCTTGAACACAATTTATTGATATTCACAGATCTTTTTAAAACCAAGATTTTGATTACTATAGTTCAAGTTTATTTATCATATACATTGAAATATTTAAGACAAATTAAATATTGAGTTTTAGGCAATAAACAGAAAAAGAAAAAAATAAACAGAAGAAAATGGTTTATGACCCTAAATGCAAAATTTATAAAAAGACATGTCAGACCATAATTAATAAAAAGATAAAAGAGGTACTTTTCAGTATATATATATATAATATAAATACATATTATTATCTAACAGTAAAAAACACGCATATATGTATAATAAAAAGTAAAACCCGTCTTAAAA
>KZ651759.1:15565-28018 GCA_001010745.2 Gerris buenoi
GACAGTTAAAGGTGAGTTTGGGATATACGCATTATAAAGAAACTAATCGCTAATACAAATTTTTTTGTGTTAAACTTTTTTTTTAAACTAAACTTTTCCTGAAAAATATTTCTTATTTAAGATGAATAATTCTATTATGACAACAATAAATAATTTCTACTGATTGACACCACTACAACACCTATGAAAAGTTGTGTCAAAAAAGATATTGCTGTCATAGAAAAATCAGAACATACCAACAAACGACGATATAGTAAATATCATACAATAACAATGGAGGTGTTAGGCAAGGCGCACACTGGGGGCAAAACAGTCTGGAGACTGTCTGCCCTGGTGCAAATATTGTCGCCGGCGACAAAAATGTCGCCGTCCAACAATCTTCTGAACCGGGAGACCGCCTCCGCAGACAGTCTCAAAAGTACTCTAATGATTTTTGAAGGAATTTGGATGATTTTGTCAGATTTAAAAAAGGGGGGAATGAAATTAAATTATATAATTAAGGGTTGTAAAGGCATAACATCAATAAAGCACGGGACATAATACGAGGAAGCTATGGTCCACACTATCTGGCAGACTATTTTAATCTATGTCAAGTTTAAATTGCTAAGTTGATGCTTATAAGCAAAAATATATAGAACAGAAATAAATACGAGTGTATTACCTGCAGTTAACATCTGCCTCTGTTGAGTAAGCAATGATAACCAACACTTAGTCAGTCATAGTTGAACGGAGTACTCGTTGTCAAAGAGCATCTTAGGAACATGGCCACATTGACATCGAACTGAAATAAAAACAAAAAGAAATATATATTAATAAAAATTATCCAGAGGATTGGAGGGATAAGTTGAGGTAATCTAAGTTTATAGTAGTAGTTGGTAGAGCGCTATACTGGAAATATAGAGGCACGTGGTTCAAGTCCCGGCGCTGGAGTCTATTTTTCTCTATCTACATCCCATTGTTAACAATAATTATTATAATTTGATTTAAATTAAAATGTAAACTTTCTGTAGTATGAATAATACCTAAAACTTGAAAAGAAGTTTATAGAAATTGTAAATGCAACTATAACTCTCGAAAAAAAAAATAACATCCATCTTAAGTTTTATATAATTACAAGATAAAAAGAACTTTTTATATACTACGTTTTTTAATTCAATTAATTTATTTTTTGTTTATTTGGTTTACTTATTCTTTTTTGCTGTCATTCTGTGTTTACCTTTCAATAAAAAATCTTCTATTTGAAATCTGTCAAAGGAGGTAAATATTGGGGAGGTCAAAGGATTGTAAATATTTGGGATACGTAAAATGACAAAAAAAAAATAAAATAACGCGTATTTTTTCGGAACTAACTTTTCATACAGCAAATTTGCTGAAAACAAATTAAATTTTGCTGAAAAATTACTAAAACATTAAAATAATGCATTGTCATAGTGTTCTGAGCTGCTCTGAAAGTTTCAAATGTGTAGCTACTCGGGATATTAGTTAAAATTCGGTCGCAAGATTTGTACCGCACAAACAAACAAACAAACATACAAACAAGAAACCAAGTTAATAAAAACAGTAAAAAATATAGTCGATATTTCAGATCCAGCAAGTAAAAACAATAAGCTCTTCGTTAATTCACTGAAATTTTTAAACAAATCACTCAGCAGGTTCTAAAATTGAACCTGATGTCATTTGTAGTTTTTTTTCTCATTAATTGTACATAAATTTATCAGTCTGTGTCCATGTAAAAACTTTTATGACATCTCTTACAAAATTTAAGTTAAAATTTATCACAAAACATAAATCTAAATGATTATTGTCTTGGTTGTACTATATATTCTATGAGAGACTGACATTTTTGTAAAAAAAAAAAAAAATGAAATGAAAAAGGCTTAAAAAGTAATAAAAGATAAATCAACATCTAAAGGAAACAAGATGTCAACGCCGAGCAAAATACGGTGAAGGACGTGTAAAGATTCTCTTTAGTAATGGATCACTGAACACGATTATAATCTATATTAATAGTACAGAGAATAATGGTACAGAGAAATAATACAGAACCAACATTCTTCCATTAAAATAGACTTTTGTAAAACCCCGAAAAAAATCATGCAGATCAATATCGTTTTAAGTTGCAAGTGATTTAGTGGTCAGGCACGAATGCCTAAACAAAATACCATCACCTAGAATGATTTCCTTGACCGTAGATCAATGATTTGAATACCTTATGCTTATGAGTGACTGATAAATGGTATGTGTGATTAATACTATCATCAGACCAATGTACATGCAGTGTTTGTAATAAGTATAATTATTAATAGTAAGTAGAGTAGTTTGTTCCTTGTATTGTTTAATTTAATTGCAGTTGGGTCTTAAGTAAAAATAATAAACTCCCTTTAGCGATATTTCAACCCTCCTCCTTAGATCATTCTCAAGCTGACTGACCACAAGATCATCATCAACATTGAAAAATTTGAATTAAAATTGAAAATTTTTTGAATCGTCCGATTCTCGTCAATTTCTCTGCATTGAGATAATGTTTATTACACTTAAAGTTAGTATGTACACTTTTACTTCCCGTTTACTTTTTACATTCTTTCGTCCTTCTTTTTACTTGCTGTTCCCACTGTCCCCAACCACTAAAAAAATTGATCATACTACTAATTGATCATACCTTTAAGTGTAATAAACATTATCTAAATAAAGAGAAATTGACGAGAATCACGCATGATTAAAAAAATTAACATCAAACAGCAGATGAAATTTAGTCAAAATACGAAAATTGCTAAACTTAGAAAGCAATAACAGATATAGGATATAATATATCAAGGATTAAGTTTTGATAGAGAGGTATTCAAGACCTCAAGAAAGGTGCACAAGAGAAGAGGTACTCAAGGTGCACAAGAGAAGAGGTACTCAAGGTGCACAAGAGAAGAGGTACTCATAAGATGCATACAGAATTCACGAATAAGCTTTTTTATTAGTGAATTTTCTATGCACCTTGAGTGCCTTTTTTCTTCCTAAGACCTCAAGAGAGGTGCAAAAGATTCTTATTCGTGAATTCTCTGAATCACAGAATCCTGTGAAACGTAAAGAAGAGCGTCGTGCTCCAATCGCGACTGCTCGATGGTGAACTGCCCTCGAATAAATAGATTTCGTTAAAAAACAGTTTTTTTTTCTAAATCTTAAAAGAATATCACATTCAAAATGTGTCCAAATAAGGCGGTCTTTACGAGCTCATTTTTTAGGTATAGAAGACAAAACTATTAATCAGTTATTTCAGGTATTCGAATTCTCAAAGGTTTACCAACTTAATATTCAACTCATTATTGCTCTGTTAAGAAATAAAGTAAATTGTGACACCACTAACATATTGCTTGTGTGGGCCTAACTTCGTTCCTCTTTATCATATTGGGTGTCGAATTTCAGACGTAGGAGCAAATGCTCCCACTTGATTCCATACATGGCTCTTCTACGGTTATCCAATTAAACCAATTAGTTCGGAAATCGTAGCACTCTCGTACAATGCTGAGATACCAAGAAACAAACAATGTATCTTAAACATATTTCTAGTACCTTTTTTTTGTTAGTACATAATTAAGAAATTAATATAATTACTTGTTTAATTAAATAAACAAAATGTATAATTTCAATTTAAATATTGAACTTATAAAATGTTTGGAGGGACCAAAAGCTGTAAATTTCCCTCCCCATTCCAGTCTTAAAGGGGGTTTATATGTTCGTGTGATATCTATACTATACCTTAAAAAATAAAAAAGTCCACTGAAAAATCTATGGATATTATTTCTATTTCTTCTCCGTTGATTTTTTTTCGGGGAAAAAATGCCGCGGATTTCATCGTAAAACCAAGCTATTTATTACGAGTCAATCCGCGAAAGCCTACGCACGAAGAATAATTAAGTAAATAATGTGAAAAAAATAACTGTATTCAAAATCTAATCTAAAATCCGAAGTATGTACCTATACAAAAACAGAATAATGTAGAAAATGTCAGCCGTTTTCTCTGAGGCTTTGGATTTTTTCTATTCCCAATGAAGTCACACTTATTATTAATCAATACTAAATGCAGGCAGATGGTTGAAAAATATGGGCTACTCACCAAATCATCCAAATTTCTTTATAATCGAATAAGTACTTTTAACAGCACTTCTAAAAGTGTAGTGTGCATTTGAAAGTTATTTGGGACCAACAATTCACTAATTATGACCTACAACAACCCAATTTTCATTAAAATCGGGCAATTTGTAAAATTTGTTGGTCCACAAAAATTGCGTGAGAGAACANGGGGGGGGGGGGCAAGCAGGGGTGCTTGCCCCTGCTATATCTTCATTATATTAACACTCTTATCAATTCCATCACTATCAACTAATCTTCTCTAAGTTTCAATTTTATGCAAAATAACAAGATTTTTTTTTTTTTCTTTCTTTTTTTGCTTATTAATTTTCTTGCGAGGGGCCCCTAAGGCTCTTGCAATGATTTGCATGTGTTTACAAAGAAAAAGAGACCAACAAAAAATGTTACTTTGCCCCCCCCCCTAAAGTTTGGTCTATGGGCGCCCATGGGACAGACCGACAATTTTCCATGATGTCTGCAATGGATTTTTATAATCGGAGACACAACGATCATTTACCCTCCATTTTAAGATATGTTGGTTTGCAAAAATTGTGCGCAGACCGACGGACAAACACGAAAGCAATCATTTTTCCTGATTTCTGCAATCCATTATGTCCCTAAATGTTTGAAGTCAGGGACACGAAGATCTCATAGCTTCAGTTACCTTCGGTAAGCTCGGAACATATGCTGTACTTTAAAACCCATTATACGACATAAGTGTCTAATTTATTTAAATAAATTAATCTAATTTATTTACTTCCCCCTTTTGCTTTCGAGCTGATAAGTATATAATTTTAGCCCCACTATAAGTTTAACTTTTTAGTATGATTTTTCACAAACTTCATACCAAATGTCAACGAACTCAGTTTAGTAGCTTAGGCTGCACGCATAGGTACCTGCACAAACTGAACATTTTTAACAACCAAATTTTCGGATACAGTGAACCTCAAAAATTCATCAAAATATAATACGAGCCTCCATCACAATACTTCTCTACTGTATGTACTATGTATATGAGAAAGTAAAAAGTTAAAAATAACAAAGTTCATGTCATTGTAGTTGTGAGGCGTGTTGGAAGATGGTAATATTATGTAAATTACAGCCCGCTTCTATTAGTTTGGCGCGAGCTTGGGAAGTAAAAAACAACACAAGCCGTATAATTAGTACGTAAAAGGTTTTGATGCGCGGTTATAAATTAGCGGGGTACCCAAGTTCATTTATACCTGTGCTTGTTGGTTATTACGCTATGTTCATTGCCCCTACCTTGAAAGTCAAGAAAAAAAAATCATTAAGATTTTAAGAACAACTGTGAAGAAACTGTGTCGAGAATGAAGAGAAAATAAATGCGTTAAAGAAAACGGGTTATTTTAAGTAGATTCATAAGCAAAAACTTCATAAAGTACTGAATTAAACACGTTTAAAGTCAGCCACTGAAAACTAATCTAGCAATTATAAAATTATGAATTTCTATGATGTACTTAATATGAATTAGTTAAAAAGTTGTATAATAAAAAGATTGTTGCTCTTTATGATTTTTTTTTTAAATGTACAGCAGCTAAACGATGCATACAGAATTCACGAATAAGCTTTTTTATTAGTGAATTTTCTATGCACCTTGAGTGCCTTTTCTCTTCCTAAGACCTCAAGAGAGGTGCAAAAGATTCTTATTCGTGAATTCTCTGAATCACAGAATCCTGTGAAACGTAAAGAAGAGCGTCGTGCTCCAATCGCGACTGCTCGATGGTGAACTGCCCTAGAATAAATAGATTTCGTTAAAAAACAGTTTTTTTTTCTAAATCTTAAAAGAATATCACATTCAAAATGTGTCCAAATAAGGCGGTCTTTACGAGCTCATTTTTTAGGTATAGAAGACAAAACTATTAATCAGTTATTTCAGGTATTCGAATTCTCAAAGGTTTACCAACTTAATATTCAACTCATTATTGCTCTGTTAAGAAATAAAGTAAATTGTGACACCACTAACATATTGCTTGTGTGGGCCTAACTTCGTTCCTCTTTATCATATTGGGTGTCGAATTTCAGACGTAGGAGCAAATGCTCCCACTTGATTCCATACATGGCTCTTCTACGGTTATCCAATTAAACCAATTAGTTCGGAAATCGTAGCACTCTCGTACAATGCTGAGATACCAAGAAACAAACAATGTATCTTAAACATATTTCTAGTTCCTTTTTTTTGTTAGTACATAATTAAGAAATTAATATAATTACTTGTTTAATTAAATAAACAAAATGTATAATTTCAATTTAAATATTGAACTTATAAAATGTTTGGAGGGACCAAAAGCTGTAAATTTCCCTCCCCNATGATTTTTTTTTTAAATGTACAGCAGCTAAACGGGATACAAATAAGTTCGAATATGCTAGTAATACTCCGTATTTTTACCTAGGAAATTTTCTTTAATTTACGCGTTTATAGTCCTTTTCTAATAGAGAAACCTCATAGTGTAGATATTCAGAATTTATGGTGCGACAAGTTTCATTTGAATTAATTGGATGGTCTTTTGAGTGTCATAGAAATTAACCCAAATAAGATGTGAATGTTTATTTCATGTATACATTCACTCAGAAAACATTATTATAAACAGAAAGTTAACAAGATAGTTGGTACAGTTTATAAATTGTTTTAAAGTCCAGCTACCTTTAAATACCTAGGGTTGGCAGCCATTTACAGTACCTAAGAAAGCAGGATGTTCAGCACAGCAGTGGTTCAGCAACCATAAGCTATTTTGCACAAGCAATACTAAAAAACACAGGGAACATGCAATACACTAGACTGTTTTGAAGAGGGAAGTTTTACTGAGGGAACTTGCAATAAACTAGGATGTTTTGAAAAGGGAAGTTTTACACAGGGATCTTGCAGTAAGCTGACTGTTTTAAGAGGATATCTAGTTCAATATAGAAGCTTATGAACTTGTACATTGAAGGAGCTGATTTAACAAGAACTTCACTTTCAATAAACATTTAAGGCTTAGGCAGAATGGGGACAACCACAGCATTTAATTAAAAATGTGTACATAGATTTTGTATTATCCCAGTAAAAAAAGAGCGACCTGAAGAAGGGGCAACGGGCAGCTATCCCTCTGAGCATTTGAAGAAAATTTACAAGCTCGACACAAGAGATGTAGATTATATTATTTCCCATGTTTCCGACTCTTGTGTTTCGAGGAGCCTAAACTCAATTAGTTCCTATTTGTTATGTTAGTTAACACTATCACAAAAAATACATGTGGTGTCGCGGGACACCCGTTAGGAACGAAGTTCCTTAAATTTTTCATTAAATATAAATTATAAAATCACACTGCCAATACGTATACATTGCTAACTACTTATACATGGCGGAGTTAGAATAGAGACAAAATTAAAAGTAACGAACTGTTTACTTTTGAATTTTGAAGGCAAAATTAAAAGAAAATCATTATTTGTATAATTAAAGCTAGCGTCTTACTATAAATATATATATTGAATATAAGAAAAAAGTTGATAATGATGAGTTTATAGTGAAAGAGTTAAGAGTTAATAGTGATATGTTTGTTAAAACAGTTTGGATTGAAATAGGACTGTTTTCTACCTACCCGACCAATAAATTTAAAATATTATAAAATATATCTCTTACCTACTCTACAGCTTCTGCTCGTACCAGGGTGAAATTTTACATGATTACATCTTATTTATTTACAAAACAAAGTTGACATTTTTGACATATATAACAAAAATAATCAAAACAAGTCAAGTAACAGGCTTCCTTAATAACACTTTTTCCCGTCTTTTGAAGCTTACGTTTACGCGAGCGTTGCGCGTGAACGCTTGGGCGGATAACGTTTACCGACGAACTCAGCCTGGGCATTGGTAAAATGAACATTTGTACCAAATTTCATCTAATTTGGTGATCTTTTACTCAAGTTATCGTCATCTGTAGATTTCGTGACGGTGATTTCATGGCGGTGATTTTGGTCGTTTTTTTCGGATTCACTCCCGGGCTCCAGAACGTGCCATAAGGAACTTTGTTCCAAAAAACTCACCTAAAAATGTCTCCATAAGATTATCAAATTTAGGTAAATGTTCTCACCTTTGCAGTCTACTTCTCCTTTATTATGGAGTAGTTCTAAACTCTTTATGCTACAAATATGAAATGTAACTCTAACAACCATCAGTCATCAGTGCTGTATTTTCATAATCTAATTTATTTCGAATAAGCCTTTACGTGTGAATTATAAGTTGTGTAAAAAATGTTAATTATTTTTAATGTAAATTAGTTGAAATCAAGTGAATAATCCATAATAAAGTGAGTAAGCTGGGAGTTCTAAAGGAAGTAAACTCAAGCTGAGGCGGATACCACCAGGTCATTTGCCTCTAAAGATACGGCTCACTTGATTTAATACTTTTAATTTACTCGTTATTTATTTAATTTTTGTTTATCCTTTATCTTTTCTTCCTCGTATAGTTCCTCGTACTAGTATTTATTCGAGTTATTTGTGGTTTTCATATGAAAATTAGATTTTATTTTTTAAGTGTTTGAATGTTTATGAGCATTTTCCTAACTAGTCAAAATAATATATGAGATTATATATTTTTAAACTTTAATTAATTTAAAAAAGAAAATTAAAAAAGTCATTTAATAAAACTTCGCACAAAACATTTTTCATTTACGTAATTTCTTTGTCCAGTGTTTTCCATTTAATTAAACAAGCGCAGTAATTTCATCATTTATTTCGTCCAGTGTTTTCCATTTAATTAAACAAGCGCAGTAATTTCATCATTTTTTTCGTCCAGTGTTTTCCATTTAATTAAACAAGCGCAGTAATTTCATCATTTTTTTCGTCCAGTGTTTTCCATTTAATTAAACATTTGACTTTGAAAAGTTTGTGTGAGTGTGTGTGTGCGTTTGTAANTATTAATAAGTTTCCTTTCTTTACTTATTAATTTTCCTAAAAATATTATGTATAGGTGAGTGTATAAATCAATTATTATTTTCTCTTTATACTCTGTACTTTATACATTAGGTAAAAAAAAGAGACCTATCCAGGAAAATTTAGTAGTTAATTTCTTATTTTTGTTTTTTGGGGTGCTGAATCCGAATTTCAACAGTGCCACCTTGATGAAGTGGTACGTTTTCAGAAAAAAATCCAAATATAATGCTATATCTTAATTTTTTCGCTTATAGGTTAAAAAAATCGAAACAATTTGAGAAAAGTAGGGCTATACAAAAGTAAACTTCATTTTAAGTTATTTTTAAAAAGAATAGTTTAGGCGCTAGTGCACGTTGTAATTTGACAAAAAATTTCAAAATTGGCTATAAAACTGTTTTTATTTTGAATAGAACTGAATAAGTATTTTCAAGTACGTACGTAGTAATAAAAATATCTTGTGTCGTAGTTACCAGCTTGTGTCGGTAGTTTATCATCAGGATCAACGTCGTGGTCTTCGTCATTATCGGCGTAATATTTTTCGGCGTTGACGCAGGTTTGGCATAACAGTACAGACCTGGTATCATACAGCCACAAAACCTTTTAAAATGGCAAAGTTGAAATTCGGATTTAGCACCCCAAAAAACATAAAAACCATAAAGAAAATAACTATACTGAATTTTTTTCCCCCACCAAACTACCATTTGATTGGACTATTAATAGTAATTAATAGTTAGTAGTAGTTATTAGTTAGTTTTATTAGTAATTAATTAGTAGTAGTTAAATTGGCACTTCTTTAGATTGTTACTCCCTTTGTAAATAAAACAGTAGGGAGTAACAATCTAAAGAAGGTGCAAGGAATGTTCTTCTTTAGACTGTTACCCCCATATAAAAACAGAAGTGTGATATTCCTTTGTCCCAAAGTACATTGGACTAAACATCCCTTTGTCCTTGTTGGTAATAGTTTTTTAGTCAGCCATATAAATTCTTAAAAATCATAGGGGAGTAACAATCTAAATAATTACCGTTTGATTTAATCTAAAACCAGTCAATTGTTTATTAAAGCAATGTCCAATATTTGAATAAGACTTTCACATATGTCTTCAATGATACAATGTCTTCTATAAATAGGCGTTGCCTCATAATACAAAGTTTAAAAGAGTTAGTTTTAAAAGCGTGGGCTTAGTTAAAATCCAGCTTCAATACTTCATAATCTGCTTCATAACACGATCATGTTCCATAAGTAAATCTGAGAGGAAGTATAAAGTGTTAAAAGACCTGGAGGTATATACTACGGCGTGCCTTGCTGATATGCTTGCCTGGTCAGTATAATCAACTGATCTTATTTACAAATAATTACAATACACATGTAAGCATGCAAAAGTTCACTCGGCTTATTAATCCGTGACTAAAAGTACCTTTTATGCAGACCTTTTTAGTAATAAAATATTTTACAATAATTATTCTATTTTTAAATTGTCTGTTCATCAACAAAAAACTCTGACCATCGACTAAACATTTACTAAAAGTGATCACCTCCGAGAAACACATATTTAAAATTCAAACCAGGAATTTTCTACGGAGCATTAGCTTGCGAGGTAAATGCTAGACATCATATATTCACTATACCAATATATTAAATAAATAANCATGGTAAACAATTACCCCTAAAAGAGATTAAAGACTATTTCTTAACATGATAACTTGACTATCAAATATGTGATTGCGACGACACTATGCAAGCATAAATTGTAGCACCAATTGTTAATGCAATTAGGTAAAATTTTATTGTCAGCCCTATCAATTAAAAATAATTAGTAAAAAAAGGCTTTTTTTAAATAGTAGGATAACTAAACTTTTGCAGATTAAATTACGACCAAACTAACTTTACAATTAACTGAGTACGTAGTAAGCCGTTAACCAAATTTAACTTCAAATTAACCAAAATTCAGGTGATTGGATTTTAACTGAGTTGTCACAAAAAAAAGTAAGCATAAAGGCTAATTTATTATCACGATAACTTAACAATTACCTATTGGAGTGCGGTGAAATTAAACATCATTGCTAATGCAAGAAGGTAGGGAACTTAGACTAAAGGATAATTATTAACACGATAACTTGACTACTAAATATTGGAGTACGGTCACTTAATAATGGCATACTATATTGAGACAATAATAAGCAATTGCTAACGCAATTAGACTGACAAATTAGATTAAAGTCATTTTTAACATGATAACTTGAATAACTAAATATTGGAGTGCGGCAACTTAGCGTTTATAGTCCTTTTCTAATAGAGAAACCTCATAGTGTAGATATTCAGAATTTATGGTGCGACAAGTTTCATTTGAATTAATTGGATGGTCTTTTGAGTGTCATAGAAATTAACCCAAATAAGATGTGAATGTTTATTTCATGTATACATTCACTCAGAAAACATTATTATAAACAGAAAGTTAACAAGATAGTTGGTACAGTTTATAAATTGTTTTAAAGTCCAGCTACCTTTAAATACCTAGGGTTGGCAGCCATTTACAGTACCTAAGAAAGCAGGATGTTCAGCACAGCAGTGGTTCAGCAACCATAAGCTATTTTGCACAAGCAATACTAAAAAACACAGGGAACATGCAATACACTAGACTGTTTTGAAGAGGGAAGTTTTACTGAGGGAACTTGCAATAAACTAGGATGTTTTGAAAAGGGAAGTTTTACACAGGGATCTTGCAGTAAGCTGACTGTTTTAAGAGGATATCTAGTTCAATATAGAAGCTTATGAACTTGTACATTGAAGGAGCTGATTTAACAAGAACTTCACTTTCAATAAACATTTAAGGCTTAGGCAGAATGGGGACAACCACAGCATTTAATTAAAAATGTGTACATAGATTTTGTATTATCCCAGTAAAAAAAGAGCGACCTGAAGAAGGGGCAACGGGCAGCTATCCCTCTGAGCATTTGAAGAAAATTTACAAGCTCGACACAAGAGATGTAGATTATATTATTTCCCATGTTTCCGACTCTTGTGTTTCGAGGAGCCTAAACTCAATTAGTTCCTATTTGTTATGTTAGTTAACACTATCACAAAAAATACATGTGGTGTCGCGGGACACCCGTTAGGAACGAAGTTCCTTAAATTTTTCATTAAATATAAATTATAAAATCACACTGCCAAGTACGTATACATTGCTAACTACTTATACATGGCGGAGTTAGAATAGAGACAAAATTAAAAGTAACGAACTGTTTACTTTTGAATTTTGAAGGCAAAATTAAAAGAAAATCATTATTTGTATAATTAAAGCTAGCGTCTTACTATAAATATATATATAGAATATAAGAAAAAAGTTGATAATGATGAGTTTATAGTGAAAGAGTATGTTTGTTAAAGGAGTTTGGATTGAAATAG
>KZ651759.1:28056-56400 GCA_001010745.2 Gerris buenoi
AAGAAGGTAAATTAACATACGACCGGATTATTAATAGTAGTGTTTAATTTATTCTAAAACCAGTAAATTGTATTTCAAAGCGTCCAATATTCGAATAAGACTTTCACATATGTCTTCAATGATACAATGTCTTCTATAAATAGGCGTTGCCTCATAATACAAAGTTTAAAAGAGTTAGTTTTAAAAGCGTGGGCTTAGTTAAAATCCAGCTTCAATACTTCATAATCTGCTTCATAACACGATCATGTTCCATAAGTAAATCTGAGAGGAAGTGTCACCCACTGATTCATAACACGAACCCCACACTTCCTCTCCTTCTATTCGTGTCTTTTAAACTTAAAACAAACAAGATATAAATCAAGTTCAAAAATAAATGCGTTTGCTTGCTTAAAAAGCTTTTACAATGCACATTATGTTAGGTTAGTTACTTAAATTGATGGAACAATCTTTAAAAGAAGGTAAATTAAAAATCAAAAAAATCTTAAGCCATTTGTGTGACGCATAGCTTCCTCACATCTTAACACCTTCATTTTCACCAAAATTTATTTTCAAAAAGCAGGCAAAAAATTTAATTATTTTAACAATAGTTACACATTCTTTTTCTAATCTGTAATGCCTTTAAAACAAAGTAAAACATGTCACGTTAATTAAATTATTTTATTTTAGATGCTCACCATCTTGAAAATATTGTGCAATTTTAATAAACTTATATAGTAGTCAAAAAGCTATAAACACATGCTAAGATGCACATGTGAGCGGAAGTCTGTACAAATCGGTAAATATGTACGCCATTTTCATGGAAAAGCACTCAAACGATCTTTTAATTACACAATTTGTGTTAGTGAGAGAAACCAAGGGAAGTGCCACGCAAGCGCGACACATATACGAACTGTTCCAACGATAATAAGTCAATAAGATGTTGGCTTGGCATTATGCCTTATGTCATGCATCGTATGTCGGCATTAGGTCCTGCATCGTTTCGTCGTGTCCGACTCATCAGGGGCACGACGATGCCCACCCAACTCTGGACCCTATACTAATATCACATCAAGAAGATCAGATTGCGTGGCTCATCCCTTGGTCTTTCTCACAAACACAAATTGTGTATCTTATTGCAATGTGCAAAAACACGGTATTACATTGCTAATAAATCTTTTATAAATACCCAAATCTCTGAAATAACGAACTCACTACGTTCTTTCAACAAAAATTGTTAAAAAAAACGTTGAAATCTCAGTTTAACATTTTTTGGGTATAAACAATACTTTACCTTTGAAGGTAAGGAAAATAAAAATATAGATAGGTATATTTAGTATAGTAAATTTAATAAATTAATATTTATTTAATAATACAAATTATATATACTAGAACTATACAAATTATAACCCTTAATAACGCAACCGTTTATCCCCATAATTTAAAAAAAAATACAAATCTTACATAATTTCTACACGCAATTTTTAAATATTCGTTAAAAGAATACCTATCATATCTCTCAATCCATTTCGAGATATCAAAAATTTTGAAAAAAAAAATAAATAAATAAATAAACCACAGAATTCGTGAAGTTTAAAATTCTATTGAAATTTAAAAAAATATACAAAATAAAATCCCCCGTTGAAGTGAGAGAAAAAAGCACGAAAAATACCATCGTGGTTGAGTCACGTGATGACATGGTTGACCCTTGACCACCATAAAATCCTGGAGATAAATCCAAGGTCATATCTTGGATAAATATCTTTGATTTTTTAAAAAAATATATATCTGTATAATAATATGTTCACGCGTCTGCATGAATAAATATATCCTTTCTAAAAATCACTTCTGCATAATTACATGGTCGACAAACAATATATTCTTTAGATAACTCCAAATTTTGATTATGAAAAAAACATTCAACTAAATAGATTTATCATTAAAATCAAATTAAAAAGGTGTAATTTACAAAAAAAAATAAATTATATTTTTGATAAACATTTAAGCAACCATTTAGACACGTATCTATTTAATTTTCCTTTTTTTGACACGTGTAATTTGTTCGTTTTTAGTTATAATGAAATAAAAAATTATGTAATTTTTATTATTACCTAATTGTAAATTTTAAATCTTATAATATAGTATATAGATAATATTTTATTAGTTGTTTTTATTATTAGACAAATTATATATATATAAAAAAAAGATTAATCAAATTCTTTTCATTAACACCCCACGTAAATTTCATCCAGGCATGAAATTCTATAAACTTTAACACCTTGTTTCTAGGAATGATTTTTTAGGGTTGTTGATACCTCCCTACTCTTTTAAATTATTCTTATTCTCTTCGCCTCTTAAATCTTGTAATATATTTTAACCTCACTAGCTGTCAGTAGTGGTCGTCGATGTTAAATTTTTATGTGATTGCTAATTTTAAATGAATAAACAAATAAATTCAATAATTAACTAATGACTGATTATTGTATTATGATCGAAAATACATAATCTGTGCAAGTTTCAGCTTTCTAGGTAGGCGGGGGGTGGGTCAAATTTAAGTTATAAGATTTGTCCCTGATAAACATGTGAAGTTAATTAAAAGCGTGTAAAAGGATATGAAAATTTGTAAATACCATATATATCGCCCACCACATGAAACATTTCTATCCTGAACGGACAGTAAAGTTCTATTTTACAGCCCTAGGGCCTGTAAAAATAAAGCATGCATTTTTACAGGCCGCTAGTTCGAAAAGCGGCCGCGTCGTGCAGGAAGCGCTAGTTGTTCTAAGCGTCAGCTGTTCAATTTTATTGATCAATTGACATTGATTTCTCTTCTGGATGCACACAAACTATTTTTTATTAACGCCTATACCTTTAAAAGTACTAATTAGAATTTAAATAAATTATGATATTTTGTAAAAAGTAGCCCATAGATGGTCCTACCCACAATTTTAATATTGAATAAAACAAAATGAGACCCCTCTGAGAATCGAAATAAGTCCACTAAATTCCAAGTTAAAGTGCCAGCCCTAAATTTTAACAACAAGTTTTGCAGATATTAGTTATAAATTTACCCACATAAAAAAACTTTATAGCTACGATTTTCAAAGGATGAAAAAACAGTTAATACATAATTAACATAATGTAAAGTTGTTATTTAATACTTAATTGTCAACTTTTAATTAAGTTGAAACAAGTAAATTACAATTTTATCAACTGTTATTAATTATAGACTCTATAAAAGTTATGTTATACCCGTTTCCTTTTACACCTACGCCTAATGTATAAACAAGATTCAAACTAATAAATAAAATGATTTTTTGCCCCTCCAGGAAATAAAGAGATTCGTAATTACCTATATTTTAGACTTATCGAATCATCGAATGTCTTTAATACAATGAATTCAGTTTATAATCCACAGATAATATGCACATTTAGTTCTATTCAAGCTGTCAAACACGAGTTTTTAATCTATATTATCAATTATTTATTCTTACCTAACTATTAACCATATACAATACACATTAAAGGTGTTAGAAAATGTACAATTATCATTAAATTAAAAAAAAAAAAATAGATACATAAATAATTAGTTAAATAAAGTCATTAATATCCAATCTATTTTTAATAGAGTTATTTAAATTAAATATAAGGAAAATGTGTAAATTACATGAATTACATATCAGAAGATAATGCATTTTCGCAGATATAAATCTATACGTATAATTCTCACACTTTATCTATTTTTTTGCTTTAATTGTATATCTTAACTATAATTTATAAATTGTAAAGGGTAATGTAATTATATGTTTCGTAAGTAATATGTAAATAAATTATTTAGATCTGCAATTATGT
This sequence comes from Gerris buenoi, assembly GCA_001010745.2. Lineage (NCBI taxonomy): Eukaryota > Metazoa > Arthropoda > Insecta > Hemiptera > Gerridae > Gerris > Gerris buenoi. The sequence goes on from KZ651759.1 coordinate 31,885, forward strand.
AATTTGAAATAAATCTATCAACAATTCAATTATGATGTGTTAATAAATGCTTATAAGACACATTTTTTAAACCACGTTACTCATAAAGGATTTACGAACATGCCTTATGATAGTTCAAAAAGTACGATGTGTTATTATGTCATGCTAGTAATCCAACATATATTTTATTTATTCAATGGATTTTGTCCTATGGAGTCAATTAAAGTCATTAGAGTACACTACTGCAGTAGAGAATGTAGAGGGTTTGAGAAATCTGATAATAGAAGGATGTAATTCAGAAAGAAACAGCCCTGAAAATTTTAAGGAGAGTTCTGCGATCAATGAGGGGAAGGAGAACATACATGCATGATAGCTGGGTATTGTTAGTGAATTTTCGAAGAAAATTAAGCTATTGCAATGTCTTCAAAATATTTGTAATGATAATTTTTGAACATTTTCTCCATGATAATCCGTTTAGGATCGAAAATAGCATAAAAACGTATTTTGTTTAATTTTACCCCCCTCTTATATGAAAAATAAAATAATAAGACAAAAGTGTATTTAACAGCAATAACTGTACTTAATTCAATTCAATGTCAATTCTTGACCAGTCCTACTACTAACGTCAGTATGAGTACATGGTAATTTTTGTATATATTTTCATGTAGTCAAACAATGACGATGTGTACCTATATATTACACGAAAATATTTGGTTAAACTATACATGTGTTTTATTAAACCGTACCTGACTAATCCTAAGTTCAATTCATAAATTAACGGTTGCTAATTTTACATGCTATAATAACTGTACTCTGAAAATTCGCTCATTAAGACATGTGTAACACAGGACTTTTATATAAGACATCTAGCTCTGTATTTCCAAAATGAAATGAATTTCCTCAAATCGTCAAATTTCCTATAAGAACCCTTAATGTTGTGGTTTCGTTCGGAGACACTATTTTTGTATTTGTAAACGAATAATTGGTTGAGATCCCGTCTAAATAATTTCACGCCTGGTAACATTCAATCCACCGTAAATTCAAAAACTAGTCCCTTAATCTAAAACTTTAATTATACTATTCAAAAGCTTTTTAAAAGCAGTTGTTTTTCCTGAATTGGCGACATTTCTATCATCCCTTAATTAAGAGTAAAAAGCTCTGGAATTTCAAATGGTCGAATTTTAAAAAATCTAAATTTTTAAAAGTGACTCAAAAGATGCTTAGAAGCTGATAATTTGAAAATCAATGAGTATTTTCTAAAAGGTTTTTTAAAATCTTTAAAATAGTACCTCCTAAATGTCGACCGATTTTAATGAAATTTAGTAGACACGTTCATTTTACCAATGCCCAGGATGAGTTCGTTGGACAACGTTATCCGTTCAAGCGTTCACACGTAACGCTCGCGTAAACGTGAACTTAAATTTAAAATTGGAATTTTTGATCGGGAAAAAAAATCAAACCTTATCTATTCAATGAGACGAACATTTTTTTTTCAAATACAATTTTTAAGTATTACCTACAGCGACACCCCTGTAAATTGTTAAAGATCGCTAAAAACTGTTAATTGTTCTTACACAATAAACAATATAACAATAAAGTAATAAAACGTTAATGTTTATATAACAATAGAGTACATGATAGGATGCGAGGAAGCTATGTGCCACACTAATTGGCAGTGTATTTTGGGATATTTGTTATACTTTTTTTTAGGAATAGCCTGAAAAAACAAAAAAAAAATCCTTCTAGTAAATGGTCTATGTCCATACTATAGAGATTATAATTTAAAACAATTTTTTCATTTTAGCTATATTTCGCCCAAAAGAATACATAAATAAATCGATATTGCGAAATGGACATATGCTTACCCGACATATTTTGTTGCATTTGACCCAGCATTAATCCACTATTTTCTATATTCCTTTTTTCGCGGGTCACCCTGTATAATTGCCTCGCATTTTTAAGCATCTTATATAGGTCAAATATTTTATTGCTTCTAGTAAAATTTCACATTAAAATTTTTCGTATGTAAAGGTATGTATATCTTTTTATATATGTATTTACATAAACACATACATTTCTGTCAGTAATTTAATATTGTTATTCGATTAAATGCATGCATAAAATTTAACATAAATGTATAAATATAAGTGTACTTCAAGAGAGTCAAGTAATTGACAAGAATAAGAAGTAATAGTTGATTATAACGGTACATGTTTGCAAGCTGTGTGTGTGTCAGAGTGTTGGCATGTTGTATAAGGAATTGTTGACCCAGTGGCTGGCAGGTTTTCTTACGTTCAGAACCTAACTTGAAGTAGTGGGGATATCTGACCTCATATAACAGGTTCCATTTTATAACTTCAACAAAAGCACAACTTATAAAACTACTTGTAAACTTTAATAAAAAAAAAAAATAATAATAAAAAATAAAAAAATGTATTTCGACGCAGTAAAAAAAATATAGTGATATCAACAAGTCTTGGTTATTTTTAATTAAAAAAAAAAACTAAACACCTTAACATGTTATACATATTGACTTCATTATAAAATAAATTTAAAACAAAAATAAAAAACTACTTATTTATTTTATTTTCTTGATCCGGTAAACGTGTTAAGAAATATCTGAATAATATTAAGGACACCGTTAATAAAAACTATTTTATAGTCCATAAATAAAAACACTCGCAAATTTGTTACATAATTAAACATTTTTAAGTAGAGGTGTTAAGTTAGAAGTCATAAATGTATTATCTTTTTAACGTAATATAAATATTATTAGTATTTTATTTTTATAGTTTTTTTTTAACATATCTTAAGTCTTATTGATTATGATATTAAAAGATTACATTTTAAAAATGTATAGTTAAATAACAGTTATAAAGATACATAATTGGAAACAACAAAATAAAGTAATAATTCTTTGGACCATTAAATTTATAATGGGATTATTAGTCCAGTCACCAGCGGTAAAAAAATGCAAAACCTCTAAATTTTGGAACTCAACACCGATTTTCATAAACTTTTGGATTTTGAGCTCTACTTACCCTCTACTTCAAAATCTTCCCTGTGCCGAAGCGGGCATTTGCCCTAGGGGTGAAAGCCACCCCCTTATAGAAGTTGAAAATTTTCATAATTAAAATAAACTATGAGGTCGATAGATTGACCCATTCTAAGCAACTTTTGTTCTATAAAGTTTTTTTTTTAAAGTTAATACTTTCCAAGTTATTAAGGATTGAAACTGTGCATTTTATAATGAAAAAACGCATGTTTTTTAACTGTTTTCCACGAATAACTTAAAAAGTTTTCATTTTATCAAAAAAATGAATAAAATCAAAAATGTAGCCAATAAAAAAACAAAGAGATTCATTTTTTAAAAACATCTGTACACCCAATAAGAACTGAGTTCCTTAATAACTTAAAAAAAAAATTATAAACTTTAAAAAAAACTTTATAGAACAAAAGTTGCTTAGAATGGGTCAATCTATCGACCTCATAGTTTATTTTAATTATGAAATTTTTCAACCCCTAGAAGGGGGTGGCTTTCACCCCTAGGGCAAAAGCCCGCTTCGGCACAGGGTAGATGTTGAAGAAGGTTATAAATACTACCTAAATCCAAAGTTTCAAGAAAATCGACGTTGATTCTCAAAATTTAGACCTAAAACGGCTGCTGACTAGACTATATTTGATGACAAAATATACACATACACATACTTGTAATATTTATAATATTGTATTGACAAATGACATGATAATGTTGTTCACTTCATAAAATATAAAATAAAGTTTTCTATTAAAAACCTAATAATGCTCGTTAATGTAACTCGAACATAACAGTATTCGTAATTAGTGTAGAAATATCAATACACAATATAATATGAAATATTACAGTGAACAGATTTTATTGAAATCGGTTAAGTACTTTTTATGGTTCTGCACAGACAACACACCATAAAACTGATTTTGAATACATTACTTGAACTTCAGGAAATTAAATAATATCAGGATTTATTACACTAAAAAAAAGGAGAGGATTTAAGTGAGGTTCAGACATGCATAATGATTAATTTATTATTGACCAAGCCAACTGAAGTTCATCTGCTTTCGAACTTACCGAAGGTAAAGGAAGCTATGTGATCGTTCTAAAGAACCAATATATTTTTTAGTTCCCGATTTCAAAAATTCCAAGACAGAAATCCGTTTCAGAAATCAGGGAACATTTTTGGTCCCGTGTCTGTCTGTCGTTCAATTTTTCGACCAACAGCAACATATCTTAAAAACTACTCATCTGGTATTAATAAAATTAAAAGCTGGTAGGTCATTATTAGCCCATTGTTGTCCCATATAAGTTACAACCTTCTGCGCCGCTCTTCTACATGCGCACAAACATACATTTATTGACACCTATCCTAGAAATGTTAAATTAGGTAAAGTAGTATGGGTGAAATAGACCAAAAACGGTGTCCTTAAAGACAAAATTCTTACACATTGGCAGTACAATTGATATATGAAAAGTCCTAAAAAATTTAGAGGGTGTTCTAATGATTTTAGCGGAAAGGTCTAATCATTAATAAAATTGTAAATAAAGTTATATTATTGAGTTTTGCTATCGAGTTTACTGAAGGTAGCGGAAGCTATGTGATCGTTCCGAAGAATTTCCTAAGTTCCAAGGTAGAAATTCGTTACAGACCATCAGAGAACATTTTTTGTTCCGTGTCTGTGTGTCGCTCAATTTTCGCGGAACAAAAAATCTTAAAAACTACTCTTCCGGTTTTAATAAAATTTAGATTGTAGGTCACAAATAGGCCCTCCGCACACGGAGCAACTCAAAACAAACTCAACTGGAAACTCCAGTCATTTTTGAGTTGACAGAAAGCAAACCCAGTTTGTTCTCTATTATCATTATTTTAGGAGCAGCGATCGATTTTTGAGGTAAAATGGTCGTACCTTGGAAGATAGAAAAAAATATTGTGGCGAAACTATTGAGAATTGACCCATGATATACATAGTGTTTTTTGTTGCAAATAATCAGCCCTCTACGTTTTTAGCGAATTTTCGAAGAAAATTAAGCTATTGCAATGGCTTAAAAATTTTTGTAATGAAAATTTTTTACAGTTAACACTTTTTTTATGTATGCGTATACATGTACATATGTATGTATTATGTATATATGTATGTATATATGAACATATGTATGTATATATGTACATATGTATGTATATATGTATGTATATATGTGTCACTCCAGACGATATCTCCTGTTAGGATGCACTTAAAAATTTCAAACAAATTTTAAAATGTCAATAATATCAATATAAAGGATGAGTTCGTTGGCCAGAATATTTGGAATTCATTTTGGGGCCAAATTTTTACAATTTAGGGTCAAAAATAGTATAGAAACGTGTTTTTTCCATTTTACCCCCTTTTATATGAAAATATGATAAAAGTGTAAATAACAATAATTACTGTACTGTACTAATTACTGTAATTTAAAGAGCTTTCTAACGATGTGCATCTTGAAGGTTAAATACTATTTTGACTTTTGTACCCGTACCCGTGTGTACACAAACTTTTTTTTTTCACCCATCCAAATTCTAAACCAAAATTTTCCTAGATTATCATAAGCCAATAATAAGCAGATTTCTTTGAAAATTCGCTCATTAAGTCATGGTGCATGACTGGACATTTTATATCTTAAAACCAAACACCCTGTATGATGTTTTATTCTAGATTCTTGATAATAGTGAAAAAGATTGACCCTCCAAGTTTTTCAAATGTACAGTAGCAAAGTCTTAAATAAAAAAAAAAAAATGGCACCTACATAATCTTTTCATTTCTGTCATAAAAAAATTGGATTTAACTGCAATCTAAATATTTAAATGATAAAATAAAATGCAACGAGAAAGAATGTAAGAGTTAAGAATTTGTTAGTTAAAGCAACAGTAAGAGAGGAAAATATAATAAAAATGTAATAGTTATTAAACCAGTTATGATACGTCTCTTTATAAAAAACTAGTTTTCAATGAAGGTCAAATATCATACATGCATATATATTACATGTAAAGAGTAAGCTAGAAGCATATTTTCATTTCACTAACATATATAACCTAACCTAGGTATATATTTACTTTTATAGATTACGTTATACTGTTATATAAGCATTATTTCCTTGAGCTTAAACATCTAATACAAAATAATCATTATAAAATAGCAATAAGATTATTTCTAATGTTAAGCACAATGGAATGTCAGTAACAATACAAAGTATTCCACGACAAAAGATTTTCACTCATTACAAAATAATAAAATATTTTAAAATATTATTAAACAATGCAATAATTTAACAACTTTAACCTATTATACTCGTAAATATTTTTTATTGTACTTCCTTACCATATATACTAGTTTTCTCTGATCTTTTCCTTCCTTCTTTACTACTAAGCATTAAATAGTTTCTTTTCCCCTCTTGTGATTTTTCTTTTTTTTGTCCTTCAATCTACTATTGCTTCCGATACCGAAGACAAAGGAAACATTGTGATAATTCTAAAGAACGAATATATTTTATGACTTAAATTTCACAAAATCCTGGACAGAAATCAGTTTCAGACATCATAGAACATTTTTGGTTTCGTGTCCGCCTGTCAATCTGTCCTTCCTCATTTTTTGCAAACCACCATTATCTTTAAAAAGATCTTATCCTTCATGGTAGATAAGTAAACATCCTATATAAATTTCAACTTTCTGCGCCCACATGGTTTTCTTACGCTTATACACATCATTAACTACTACGACTTTATCTTTACAAGTACTCATCCGATTTTGAATATATTTGCTGAAAAATGCTCACTAATAGTCTAATTTTAATATTAAACGACTGCAAACAAGTAATATTGATTATAAGTGTGTCCCTGCTGTGAATCGAAAGACTTCCAAATTCATATGACCATTCGTCCAATATTATGTGTGGCTTATTTGCCACACTAAAAAGCAGGCAATGTTTAAAATATCTGCAATTAGGAAAAAGAAGCTTTTTCGCGTTTAATCACTGGGTCAAATAATTATATGCGAGTATAAAATAAATTTTAATGGATAGATTTAATTTTAAAATTAAGTTTAATTTTTTAATTAGAGTGATTTTCAAAAATTAAATTAATGTATGAAAAGAAGGACTGTTGGAATAAGTATTGTATGGATTGTATGGACACTATCGTACAAATCAACAAGCAATGCAAAATACGGGCTTTTTCAAACAATTTTGGAGGGCAGAATAACCACAAATGTTCTCTGGTGTTTGGCAAATGACATTTCAAATTGGTGACAAACAAAAATCAGGTCTTTCTTTACAATTTTAACTAGGTGTGAAATGCAGTTGTCTGCTTGCAATATTGAGCTGAGCGTGCATTTTAATCATAAACAATAAACATTTTTATTTATAAAGAGCTGAAATTGAATCAAAAATTAGTAATTTTTCGAATATTTAATTAAAAAGCATTTTTTTCCTGTTTTCCTATTTTACCCCCCTCTTAAATGAAAATGTGACAAAAGTAAACATAACAACAATAATTGTTGTCTTAAAGAGCGTTTCAACAACATGCATCATAAAGGGCATATACTATTTTAACTTTTGAACCCCGTACTNATACAGGCGCTCGGTAAAAAATCTTACCGCATCGGCATAATATCTTACCGATACCGCACCGATGTCGTACCGACAAGTCAGGGAGCGGCCTAACTCTTAAGAGGTATGACGACCTCTAACGCACATTGATAACAGATGGCATAAAACTAATTACATATATAAGTAGATTTCCAATAGTGATTTATAATATGTTACATATATTAATTAATCTACTTGATTGCTCCACGATTAATCGTGGTAAAATTTCTGTTGTAACTTAGGCTGAGCATTAGTGAAAGGAATATTATGTTTACCAAATTTCAACTAAATCCATCAACTTTTACTCAATTTATCGTCGGGCAAGTAAAAGTTACTGACAGCTGGATGGAAATGTATTGAATGTAAGACGCTCGCTATAATTTAATGTAATTTGTATGAGAAAAGATAGTCAGATATTACCTGTTTCAACTGTCGTATTCTAACAGCCAGGCCAGTTTTAATGCAGGTTGTAACGGTCAGTTAACACTCTCTGAATTGCTGATAACAGTTATCAGGAGATCATCTCAATTAATCATAATCTCATGTGAAGCTTGATAGCTGAAACAAACAACACAAAAATATTAGGAACTCCATTAGACACATATAACATGATACGAGAATGAATGAATGAAATAATATTTGTATTTCAAATATAGACCTTATACACAGTAAATTATAAAAACCACTCGCTCCTACATCTTTTATATAATCGAGTAGTGTCCCGACGGCGACGGGCAACGACGCACCTCTAAATGAGTTATAACGTTAAAAATAGATGCGCCATAAGCTGGGATTGAACCAGTGACCTTCATGTCAATGTAAGCGAACGCGCTACCTCTGAGCCATGCCTCTGTTATCAATCACTTTGCATAAAACTTACTATTTAAACAGTACATATCTATTTAAATATTTTAATTATAATTAGCTCTTTTTTAATTATGTTACCGACCTGTTAAGGGTTGTATTCGATTCAGTAATTTATTTCTATAGATCTTAATTTTTGATTAAATAACGTGTACGGAAGATGTAAAAAAAGGGTAAACGATGTATATCAAAGCATTCTAATAGATCTTAATCTTATTTTATATTATAACCCGTAAAAAAAAGTTTATAAGTTTGGACTTTCGATTTCAAGCTTATGTCTTATTTACCGGAAGAGGATGGTTTAATTTAAGAACATAAATCATCAAATGTATTCATAGAATGAATGTACCTTAGGCTAGTTAAGTTCACAATTGAAAAGTTTACGGATTCTTTCTACAATTAACTATAATTATTAATAGTAGGTCTTGCTTCTACTTCAGTAGTTTCCAAATTCAAAGTCAACGGACTATCTTAAGGCCGCTCCCTGACTTCTCGGTACGATATCGGTACGACATCCGTGCGGTATTTCTGTTTTACCGATAGTTTACCGAAAGCATGCCCATATACTATTTTAACTTTTGAACCCCGTACTCCGTACCCCTGAATACCAATTTGGACCATTTCAGATTTATAACTTCCTGTGGTTGGTGACTATGACCGTGCCGATTTTTGAGCGGATTGGTCAGCCGTTCAGGAGGAGTCAATAATGCTTTTGTTACCATCACTAGCTCGGAAACCATTTTTTTTTTTTATTCTATATAATAATAAACCTTTAACCAAAACATTTTTTTTGTTTTGATTTTAAAATGCTTCTACCTTGCTTCTGTATAAACTAAATAATTGTTCACAAAATATTAAATCAATTTTTAACAACAGTAATATCACTATTGTTGGTGTATACAACAAGTAAAGAATAAATCCATTCAACTCTAAAATAAATAAAATGATGAATTGCCAAGCATATTAAGTTTCATCGAATTATCTTCTTGAAGTAAATAAATAGGTAGATAAAAACGAAAATAGAAATAATATTTTTTAAACTATACAATTCTGTTTTACAAAAATATTAATAAAAAAAACACTTCACCTAAGACTCCAAAAAAATTTTGGAACGTGTTCTTAAACTTTTTATGATTATGTTTTGATTTTAGAAAAATAGGAATCCTTAAAAAAGCAAACATTTTAGCTCATGTCCCTTTCTTGACAATGTCCGAACTTGTTTCCCACAAGATCGGACATAGTATACATAGGGACGAAGACAACATTCAACCCCTTAAAAAAGAANGTAGTAGTCCACTTAAATACGAATCTAACCATATACAATAAGTTATTTTAACTTTTTTTTACAAAAACAACCAGGTCACAACACTGTATGGGTTTTTAAACATCTATATATAAAAAAAATATATATATTTCATTCCCAACAAGGTATAACTCGTGAAATATGGAAAATGATTTACCAGGATTCAATCCAACTTCAAACATAAAAAAACATTGTCTTACCAATGTCGTTTTTAATATCAAAACGTAACTGAGAGAAAATGATCAAAGTACAAAAAATGAATTTAAATTAGCTGATACTTGCTTTTTTTTGTTTTTGTTTTTTTTTATCTATATAACTTATCAATTATTTTATTTTATTTTTTTTTTTTTACTCTGCGAATTAAGGAATAAATTAAAATATAAACTGAACAAAATAACAACTGTTATTTATTTTTGTTTTCTATTCTTAACTCTTGCATTTTAAAAGTAATTAAGGAATGTACTGGAATGTATAATAAATTACAGAAGATCTTTCAAATTAAGCGGATATACTCTAGACTCTAGAGGTACAAGGTACAAAAGTAAAATACTGTTTTCCTACTTTACAGTAGCTGTATTATGTCAAACCGGTTTGCAACTGCAAGCAGTCATCATCAGCACCGTGAATATGAAGTCAGGTAGAATTAGTAATACCTGTATCTATACTTAAGAACTTTTAATAAGGCTTTTGTAAAGAGACAGTATTTTACTTCTTTATCTCGGTACTATAGCATACAGCCCGCACTTTGAGTTGGATTCATGCTAGGATTTAGTGGCTGAATTGTAGTGCTAATATATTGTATTAAATGTAGGCCACGTTATGAAATAAATTGTATTACATTTAATTAGTTTTATAATAGACAATAGCACTGGAACTGGTGGGCTTGAGAAAATAATAGTTAATAATAAAGATACATAAATATGAACATTTTATTATTTGTTAGCACTCTAAATTATTTGAAACATAAGTAGTTAAGGTTGAGGTGAAATAATTGTGTATATAAATTAAGCTATATCACATAAAACAGAAATTTATGTAGCAGAAATAATTTTTCGCATGAAATGACTTTATTATAACATCTAAAACTATAACATTATCCTAAATAAACTAAAACAATAATTTAAATAAACTACGTATAAAATTATCTTAAATAAAATAAAACATTTACTTAATATAGCTTTTAATCGCAATTAAATAAACAGTTAACATAAAAAAATAAAAATGTTACCTTAATAAAAGTCGGTAGTTTAAGAAAAGATTGGGATAAGTAGAACATTTGACTGCCGGCGCCATACTGAAGTTATGGAGAGTCGAAGGAGTGGGAGAATTATTGTTTACATCCAGATGTGTTTATGCGAAAACAAATATATTATAAATAATTTAACTCAGCTTTAAAAAAATTTAAAATCAAATATCAATAAAATAAATAACTGTACTGCTTATTCGCCCTATAAAATAAATTTAGGGAAGAAGTTTCGAAGTTCCATTTAGATGTACTTTGGGATATATACACCCAAGAGTTAAAAACAAACTTGATGTAAAACGGAACAGAGGAAGTATGTGGGTCATCCGCATATAATTTAGCAAATTGGAAATAAGCCAATTTAACTTAAAGATCAATATCTGTACAAACAAATAAATAAATAACAAAATTTATGAGACTTTCAATAACATATTACACACATAAACAATAAGTTATTTTAACTTTTTTTTACAAAAACAACCAGGTCACAACACTGTATGGGTTTTTAAACATCTATATATAAAAAAAATATATATATTTCATTCCCAACAAGGTATAACTCGTGAAATATGGAAAATGATTTACCAGGATTCAATCCAACTTCAAACATAAAAAAACATTGTCTTACCAATGTCGTTTTTAATATCAAAACGTAACTGAGAGAAAATGATCAAAGTACAAAAAATGAATTTAAATTAGCTGATACTTGCTTTTTTTGTTTTTGTTTTTTTTATCTATATAACTTATCAATTATTTTATTTTATTTTATTTTTTTTACTCTGCGAATTAAGGAATAAATTAAAATATAAACTGAACAAAATAACAACTGTTATTTATTTTTGTTTTCTATTCTTAACTCTTGCATTTTAAAAGTAATTAAGGAATGTACTGGAATGTATAATAAATTACAGAAGATCTTTCAAATTAAGCGGATATACTCTAGACTCTAGAGGTACAAGGTACAAAAGTAAAATACTGTTTTCCTACTTTACAGTAGCTGTATTATGTCAAACCGGTTTGCAACTGCAAGCAGTCATCATCAGCACCGTGAATATGAAGTCAGGTAGAATTAGTAATACCTGTATCTATACTTAAGAACTTTTAATAAGGCTTTTGTAAAGAGACAGTATTTTACTTCTTTATCTCGGTACTATAGCATACAGCCCGCACTTTGAGTGGGATTCATGCTAGGATTTAGTGGCTGAATTGTAGTGCTAATATATTGTATTAAATGTAGGCCACGTTATGAAATAAATTGTATTACATTTAATTAGTTTTATAATAGACAATAGCACTGGAACTGGTGGGCTTGAGAAAATAATAGTTAATAATAAAGATACATAAATATGAACATTTTATTATTTGTTAGCACTCTAAATTATTTGAAACATAAGTAGTTAAGGTTGAGGTGAAATAATTGTGTATATAAATTAAGCTATATCACATAAAACAGAAATTTATGTAGCAGAAATAATTTTTCGCATGAAATGACTTTATTATAACATCTAAAACTATAACATTATCCTAAATAAACTAAAACAATAATTTAAATAAACTACGTATAAAATTATCTTAAATAAAATAAAACATTTAATTAATATAGCTTTTAATCGCAATTAAATATACAGTTAACATAAAAAAATAAAAATGTTACCTTAATAAAAGTCGGTAGTTTAAGAAAAAATTGGGATAAGTAGAACATTTGACTGCCGGCGCCACACTGAAGTTATGGAAAGTCGAAGGAGTGGGAGAATTATTGTTTACATCCAGATGTGTTTATGCGAAAACAAATATATTAATTTATCTTTAACCGTTCGAATTGATGTAAATAAAAGAAACTTTACTACACCATATTTGTTTATCATCTCTTTACACTTATTTTAAACAATAAAATACAAGCTAATAAAAATCATTATCTGTTAAAAAGTAAACATGAAGATATTTATTTACTTTTAAATACTATAGTAAATAGAATAATAAATACTCGATTTAAAGAACATTAGTGTGAGATTTAAAAATTAAATCGGTCAACAATTGCGAGTTAAACATTTTAAAGAAATTATCAAATTTATAATAATCCATTATTAATTTTACAAAAGCTTGTCAAATAAGTTAATTATCTTGTTTTTAAACCAATTCAATTATAAAACATATTTATAATAACAAACTTATTCAGTTTAAAACTGATTTTAATATAATACAACTTATATTTACACTAAAATAAACGTAACTTTGTAAAAACACGTCATCAATGTTGCAACGCCACGAACAATCTGAAATCAGCTGTTTTAATTTAAACCCTCCTTTTATTCTTCTTCAGTCTGACCAACTTAGAAATAAATAAAAAACTAGCAATAATAAAATAGCACGCGACTTATTTATAACCCTTTTATTGTGATATTTATAACCAATGCATCTTGAACAAGCGTAGTGATTTATATATTTCAGAGACGAGCTTGAAAAAGTTTGTGAGTTTGTGTGTTTTGCGTGTTTGTCTAACGACAACTGCTGTAAAAATTTATCGATTTGAATGAAATTCGGCAGGCGGTCTCATACTTTGTAAAACTGTATAGTTTTTGGAATTTCACACTAAATATTTTCAAGATGGCGGCCAATATGGTGGACGACTAAACCATAAGTTTTTAGTAAGCATACGTCATGTCGTATTAAAGGTATTGAAGAGTTGGAAAAGAATACGTAACTACTGTAACAAAATTTCCATTCTTTGCCGGCATTTTGAAAACAATTATGGATGATTTATGAGGAATTTCTTTTTTCTGCACCGCATCACTAGTAGACATTGAAAAGAAAAATGTATGTGCATGTAAAGTAAAGGGTACTTCTTTAGATTGTTACTCCCCTATGTTATTTTAGAATAAAAATGACTGACTAAATAAGTATTAAGAAAAAGGAATGTTTATTCCAATGTACTTTTATTATTTGGGACAAATGAATATCCCTCTTCTGTGTTGATAAGGGGAGTAACAGTCTAAAGAAAAACATTCCACACGCCTTCTTTAGATTGATACTCCCCTCTTTTTTGACATTTTAATGTCTTTACTTTGGCACATAAACAAAATTTTGGCTATTACTTACACTGTCAAAAATAAAAAAATAAAAATAAAAATAAACAAAAAAATAAATAGTACGAAGCGAACCTGGCGACATTTCATTTCGTTAACTGACATTGTCTTGCAGACTCGTATATTTTTATAAGGGGAGTAACAACCTAAAGAAGTGTTAAGCTAAACAAATAAATGGTATTATATTCTAATAAACTAAAGCTTGAATTTCAAATTAGTCGACCTGAAATTTGAGGCAAGTACAACAGTATAATACATTAATCTAAGCTAAAATACATAAATAATATTATAAGAATAACAATTAAACAGTGCATAGTGGCTTCAGCTAGAACTCGATATAAAGATCCCCAACCAAGCACATAAATAAATAAACATAAAAAATAAGAAAAAATCTTATTTAGTAGATCATAATTACATCGCTAATAAATGTATATTTGATTTCAAGGTTTTCTATGAAATGAATGCATGATTCTTTTAAACGGACTTTTTAAATACTAATTACCCTGACACGAGATCGATCCTTTGATCTTTACATTACGGCGTAATAGTCAGGTGATTTCATTTTTGTTCAATTCATGAGTGTATGGTAATTTTATTCATTTGAGTTCATTGAAGCGTTAATCAATAAACACATTTTTAAAAGAGATTTTTTTTTTTTTTTGTTTTATTCTCATGAAAATTAATATAGAAATTTTTAAAGAGGCAAGAAGAGGTAACCAAAATTAGTATAATATTAAAAAGAAAAAAAGAAAACACAGAATTAGATTTTTCTACCGATATTTAGTGGAATTTACTTATATATTCCTTGCATAATAAAACGCTCAGAAGCCAATCTTTTATATAGTCGAGTAGTGTCCCGACGGGCGACGACTCACCTCTAAATTATTTATAACGTTAAAAATTGATTAGCCATAAGCTGAGATTGAACCAGTGACCTCCTGTGCGTTAGGCGAAAACGCTACCACTGGGCCATGCCATTGTTAAGAAACTCAATGCATTAAACTTATTATTCTGCCCGTTGCCACGGGCATAACGGCTAGTAATTAAATAATTGACCAACGTACAGTACAACTAATGTAGGTAGTTCCTTTAAAAGGTTCAGTCTTCTAAAAAATGTATCTTAGTTCTTAAGGATGCCATCGATAAACAAAGAAAATATCGTTATTATTTTTGCCCGCATCCTAGTTCATATATCCAGTGACTGTGACCTTCCTCAGAATCATTTAATATTATGCAATTAATGTCTTACTTAGGTTTTAAATTACTAGTTTTATATTTAGCAGAACTAGTTCTAATTGTGAATCCATTTTTACTTTCTCATATAAAGAGAAAGTATTGTGATGGCCAGAAAATTCGATTTTGAGATTTACATGTTTTGATGTCCTCTAGTTCCAAAAAAAGTGTTTTTTACAAAATGTCTGGCCGTCGTCTGTATGTTGCTTATGCAAACGAGTCAAGCCTAAACTACCTCGCCGATTTTCCAAATCAAAATCGGCCATAATGAAATTTGGCATACATGTGCAGAAAAATCATTCTTGAAGAAGAAGAACTTGAGAAAATCAATTTTAGCTCCAAATTTGGGGGGGCTACCCCCAAAAAACTCTGGAAAATTGTGAACAAATATTTCTCGAAAATGGTTCCGATGATTTTAATTAAAAAATTCAAGTAGTAGTCCACTTAAATACGAATCTAACCATATAAGCCGTTTTCCCGGAAAAAAATCTAGTTTCGGAGAAATTAGCTTTAAACGCCAATGAAGAGAGGCCGGGTTTAATGTGTCAAATTAAATATCTGAAAAAAAATTATATACATATTTTTATTATTAATTAGTTGTTGATGTCAATTGTTCATAGTTAATTTTTCAAATTGTCAGTTGTACAAATGTTTTTACCCTCTCTCATTGAGATAGAACAAATATTTTAATTTTTACTCATTGAAATTATTATTAACAATAAATGTAACAAGATTGAAAATTACATTATAAAAAGGTCGAAACGTCTCACAATAGGAAAAACCTAATTGTTCATATCTTCACTGCACCTTAAACCATCCACCCACTTAAAAAATAATCAATGAACTTACTTTTAAGGAGCTTATTTTTAAATTCCACTACAAATCTTTACAAAACCAACCTTAATTATGTTTTTCTAATGTCGTAAAAATTTGTTCTCTGCAGTCTAAAAAACATATAAATCGGTAACATTAAGCGTTAATCATTAAATAGACTAGGTCTATTATCCTTTAATGTCTTATGGTTTATGGATGACCATCTTTTGCAAAAAAAAAAAAATAAAAATAAAACCTTCGAAATATTTAGAGCTCTGAAATAATAAATCAAAACCATGATGAAATGGGAAGCTAATTGAATTCTTGCTTGTTTTTTTTTCGATTTCGTGACAGATTAATTTTTATTAATCAAAAAGTATCTTCTGTTTTAGAACTGACCTATTACTTTAGAGATATATTTTTGTGACTGGTTTTACTGACCTTCTTTCCAATCTTAAAATTAAAGGTTTAATTACATCAATCAGAAAAATGTCTATAAATCATCAGAAAATATCTCAACAGAAAGAATTTACTTTAAAATGGGGAAAATTACAGTCCATATTTGTTAAGTAATCTAAGAATTCAGATGATTTTTTCCATTCTTTGCCCTTATATGATACAAAGTTATAAGACTGTATTGGTATTGAATTAAGCAAAAACTCTTCGAAATCGGCTTTACGTTTTTGATTAAATTAAACAATTCCATACATTCCCTTAATTTTTAATACTTAAACAAATCAATGTCAAGGCTTTTTTAAATAAAGAATCTATCTCAAAAGTATAGTTGAAATTATCTGATAAGATTATATTGATAATAATCAAAATATTTTTAATTGTTATAATAAGCGAAAGAGGGTTAACTACCCTTCCAAAGATTATGACGTCAGGCCGCCAGGCACCCAGGCACAAAATTGAAAATATAAAGGATTTAAAAATAGCTTTCAATATCGATTGAAAAGCTGATAAAAACACATCCCAGCAGTGTAGTGATCAGTGGATCTATAGGACTGATTTTTAAGTGACAAGCCTGATATTCTGGTAGTTTAGACTGAGCTATATTAAGGCCAATATGATACGGCCTACGGCCGCTTCAACAAAGTCATGGCAGATCGTTTATACCCGGAAAAACCCAAACTAACACATGAAGGCAGTTGGGAACTACTCATTAGTTGGATTTACATGGATACCAATAGTTGAGACAATTAAAGTACAGTGATCAGAAGACTGTTTATTGGCATTAAATTATTGTCTGCGTGTGAATACTTTAGGCCAATTGCCCTGCCAAGCCATTGGCCATTGGCAGCTCGAGGAATGGACTGAGAACAACAAACTGCGGCCACCACCCAGATCTGTTGGCCGGTATTGTTGAGACAGTTGGCGCCGACAGAGAACAGTAGCGTTGTCTTTGTTTGTGCCAGACTGCTTCTGTCAACCAAGAGACGATAATCACTCCACATCTCGACGCCTACTGCTGCGATAATTTGTAAACCTGAGACCTGAGTGAACGACAACTGTCCCATCCAATTGTCTCATCAAATAGCATCGTGTAAACCCGGCTTTAGCTCGAAAAGCTAAGAGTTAGATAGGATATGGAGTGGATATATTAGTTTAAAGGGAAACATCTGCAGAAAACTAGGTACTAATTACAAAGAATAATTGAGGATCGAAATCAAAAGAGACGAATTAATTGGGTGGCACATGGCAGCCTCTAAGTAAATATAATTTAGTGAACCTAAAAGCGATAATTTTAACAAGATGTAAAAAAAATTTACATACAATATGAGGTGTTTATTGTAAATATAAACCATTTATACTGCGTACAATTTATAACATGAACATAAAAAATGGTTATTTAGCAAACTGTTCCGAACTATTAACCAAAAAAAAAAAAGATTATTTAAATTTTTAGTACGCATCTTATGTGCATAAGAAGATGCTAAAGATGATAATGCAACAAAGTTTTGATAATTGACCATAATTTCTTAACCAAAGGCGCAGTAATGTTTGGTAAACAAGCGTTTAATTTGATAATGGACAACATCCTCTGGACAAATATGGGGTTCAAAACTCATTTTTTTAACATTACAAGATTTTCTTGCGGTCTTACCATAAGAGGTACCTTAAGCGTGTATACAGATGGAAAATTGCTTCATTGTTTTCCGAAACCCGGTAGGAGGGTGGGACGATAATAGGAGGTTATTAGGGGTGAGGATTTTTTTCAAAGAAGTATAAGGATACGCCACCACCAGTGATTAGAACATAAAAAAAAGAAATAACACCTCACTTTGTACTTCTTGTAAAAAGTGGATTGAAAGAAGGTGCACCTTTTTACTTGTAACATAACATATCTAACATATGGAAGTCCAGTTGATGACCGCTAAAACAGGTGGTGGACCGAAGATACTATTTTTTCACAAAAAAATAAAGAGAACTCCCTTTTCTTTAAAAGGTAAAATAATAAACGTTAAAAAGTGAAGGCACGCAATGTGTTATACGGACAACGAACTCTTTAATTCGAGGTTTTTTAACCTCCCCATTGAAGTATTGATCCATTTAACAAAGAAAGGTAACAAGACCATATGGCAAACTAAGGAAACAGGAAAAAGAAAAGAAATCCCAGTACAAAACAAATACATTACCAACTTAAAGAACTCTATTTTAATTAGTTTCATCATGTGATCGGACAATCTGATTTTAAACATACCCACAAAAAAAATAAGGAACCAGACTGAAAGTATTGTTTTCATTCAAATGTTCTATGAAAAGGGAGAACGAAATGAGAAACAATAAATCATCTAAAAGGAGAATAAGGTTTACAATCTGTTACTTGACTTCCTTGATTCCGACTTACCATAAGTTCATCTATTGAAAGTAAGTTTATGGCTTAGAAGAAATGTGGGCCAGCTACTCTCAGAGACTCGCTGAGGTCCTCATTTGTCTGATATTTTTCCATATTTGTGTCTATATGAAATATGAGCACCATCTGATTTCACTACAAGATATTTTGTACAGGCGATATTTCTCATCTAATGTAACTCTTGAAAAAAACCTAACTAGCCTATCTAAAGGGCTTGAAGTGACACAGATATTTTTATTTTATCCAACCTTTCCAGCGCTCTCTAGTGCCAAAAAGAAGGTGTTTTTTGTAGTATTGTGTGTACCCTATTATCAACCGAATAAAAAGTATGCTATCTTGTAGAGGATGACTTTTTAAGATATGATATTTACTAAGGCTCCCTCCAATTCATGAAACTTTAGGTTTATTTAGAACTATATCCTTTACGGATTAACACAAACAGTCTCTCCACGTAAATTGAAAATATTTAATAATTGCCAAAGCAGCTTTCAGCCTTCAAAGCCTTCAGAGTCTCATGTCGATCTCCGACATGTAGGTGACTCGCCACTCACTAAAGTATTTTTATACATGTTATGTAACTGTTTGCTTCCGCTATAGGCACTGATGATGACCTTTTGAAGGCTGAAAGCTGCTTTGGCAATAATTAAATATTTTCAATTTACGTGGAGAGACTGTTTGTGTTAATCCTTAAAGATGCTAAGATGCTCTTTACATCTACATGCTCCTAGATCTAGCATATATCCTTTACATTTGAGTACACTAAATTTAACTTAATGATACAAAACGGAAAAAATCGGTCTGAGGGAACTGAGACAAACTTTCTCATATACGAGTTCATAATTCATCAACAATGTAATACCATGATTATGCACACTGCAATAAGGTATACAATTAGTGTTAGTGAGAGACACCAAGGGATGTTCCACGCAAGCGCGACACATAGGAACTGTTCCAACACCAGACAAACGTCACAAAGATGTTGGCTCGGCAAAACGCCATGTCCTGCATCGTTTCGTCGCTACCGACTCATCAGGGGCCCGACGATGCCCACCCAACTCTGGACCTATACTGTACTGGATCAAGAAGATCAGATATAGGGCTTACCAGAGACGAGCGTGCTCTCACACCGCCATTCTTGCTTGGCTGGCAAAACATACCTATGTGTCACGCTTGCGTGGCACATCCCTTGGTGTCTCTCACTAACACTAATTGTAGAGTTCATAATTACTTAGCCCAGTGTTTTCCATGTATTAGTTTACAAGTTTAGATTATCAATTTTTTTTTTTTTTTAGATAAAACTGTGGACATTCTACTATTCCAGAACTGGAAAGTTTAGTATAGAATACAGCAATTGTTTAATTACTAAATACGCAATTTACTTTTAGGAGTGGAACTGTTCATGTATGATGGGCTTGACTATTATAAACATTTAAATCATAAAAAAAAGAATTATTATGAACAACTAGGGACTAGGTATCATAGTAGTTTGAAGAGGAGTTTTATCTGTTATTAGAAGGGGAGCGAAGAAACACGAACTATCTATGTTTTGATACCTTGAGTAAGGTATAAATCTTGATAGCCGTCACTACCAGTATGATATAAGGGTGTATAAAGACGCTAAGTTGAATAAGCTGTAATACTATGTAAGCTCAAGTTGATGTTGACTAGTTGCTGCCTTGACCCCAAGGCAAGCCCAACCTGTTAGTTGAGTTTCCTCAAAGGCAAGTCCGACGGATCTGGTTTTTTCTTCTTCTTTGGATGAAGTCTACAACTACCCGGTGTTTCTGGTTTTTAAGATTTGGTTTAGTCAAGTCTCCCTTCATGCAATAAGTTCTGAGAACAAGTCCATCTTCTTAATGGTACTTGATCTTCAAGATTGATCCGCTATTTCTGACATAAAGTAATCTCATTTCAGCAGGGACTTAACATTAACCGTTCCCTCTGCATCTTCGAGAAAAGAAGAATATTACGCATTTGGACTTAACAACTAAGAAACAAATTAAAACTTAAAGATATATCTTTCTATCTTATTTTTTTTCGAAACATAAAAATCTCATTAAAAATCAAAATGACCTAATAACAACTGTATCAGCAATCATATAAACACTAATATCTCCGACGATTCCCAAATATAATAACTATTTATTCTCCGGAAAGTCTCAAAACTTATTTCATCACCTCTAATCTTCTAAGAGATACAATTACGACCGTATTAGTTTCATTATTGAGTTATTGTCTACGAATATAGTTGTAAAAAAAATGAAATTTTCGCAAGAAATTATGGTTCGCACATATTACATTAAAGAAGATAATCATACACTTAAATCTAATAAGAAATAGCAAGATATATAATACATTTTTTATCTTCATTTCTTTATTGGGAGTATGATTACATTTTGCAAATAACAAACAATTGAGTAAGAATATTTTATACAAACCTTTTTTATTATCTTATTGATAAATTTATTTTAATAAAATTGTCTAACTCTTGATTAAACAATTTCTACAGTGGTTTACAATTTATAACACATCAAGAATTGGAGAATAAAATAATTTACATTTCAATCTTTTACTTATTTGGTTACTCCATTTTTACTTTCTCATATAAAGAGAAAGTATTGTGGTAGCAAGAACATTCGATTTTGTGATTTTGTTGGATTTACATGTTTTAAGGTCCCCTGAGTAACAGATTAAGAACAACAGATTAATAACGTTTCTATCATTTATGATCGAGCAATTCAGTTTGCCCAGAAGACGAAAGCTTAAGTAAAATGACACCAATCAAACTAAAGTATGGTAAATATTTTATAAATGAAATCATTGCACACTCAAAGTTTGTTATACTATAATTAGCTTACAAATATTGCTCCTGCAAAAGTTTGATTCAAAATAAAGGTTCGAATATTATGATAAATGATAACTGATACACCTTTCCAACGTAAGTGTCCAATCGCAAAGGCCACTTTTACAACAAATTTCTTTGTCTTTTTCTACGCAGTACTAATTATTTTCATTACTAAATTAAGTATACAAGTCCTTCTATCAATCATTTACCTTTCTTCCCATCACTTCGCTTTATATACACCTCACCTCATTTCCCATCACTTCACTTTATCAATCCCTCACCTCACTTCCCATCACTTCGTTTTATCAATCCCTCACCTCACTTTCCATCACTTCGCTTTATTAATCCCTCACCTCACTTCCCACCAATTAGCNCCATCACTTCGCTTTATATACACCTCACCTCATTTCCCATCACTTCACTTTATCAATCCCTCACCTCACTTCCCATCACTTCGTTTTATCAATCCCTCACCTCACTTTCCATCACTTCGCTTTATTAATCCCTCACCTCACTTCCCACCAATTAGCTTCATCAATCACTTTCCTCAATTTCCATCACTTCGTTTTATCAATCCCTCACCTCACTTCCCATCACTTCGCTTTACCAATCACTCACATCAATTCCCCTTATATTTCCACAAATGCAATAATGTCAATATTGTATGCAATCGTACGTGCTTTCGGGTTAACTTAGCGCAATTATAAAATCCAAAGTCAGGTTTTCATAGCCAGATTCAAATATCATTAGCACCTTGTTAAATAATGTTTTAATTAACTCAAGTTTTCACACAAATATAATATCAACAGAGTTTTGCCAACAGAATGAAAAAAATAAAATAAATAAAAATAATCTAATTGATGAATAATTAATCATTTATTATAAAAAATAATGTGGTAATTTTCAGACAAACTTCACTTTATTTGCAAAAGATCTACTTGATGTCAAGATAAAACGCATAAAAACAATGATAAGAGCGAATAGTTTAGCAATAGTTGACTATTGCGAACTAGAAATGATATCTATATCCAAATCAGCAACAAATTTAACGTAGAAGTTAAATAGCAACCCGTATTCATCATGCTATCCATACAAGGAAATGTAAGCAAATAAATAAGGAAAGGTAAGGCTTGGTGTTGATGTCTTGATGATGGAGTGTCATATGTTTAGCGTGGTGTATAGTAGCCTTGAACTTTAACTAACCCACAGTATGATCTCACGACATCATCCAACAATTGTAGCTAAGAGGCTGGGAGGCGTGACACCATGACGGACAAACCTCGGCCGCAGCTATCAGATCCGCTAACAGAAACACTAGCAGCTGTCAAGAGATGTATTGAGAAGGTAAGGATTACAGTCCAACAATAAAGAGATGTAATGTTTCTTTCAAGAGATGTTCTTAATTAAAGGTAAATAAACAGTACTTTATAGCATACACAGAGAGACTACAGCTGTAAAGAAATGTTAAGCATGAAAATGTTTAAGCAAGAACTATAAAATATATATATATATATATACCTACTTGATGTGTTATGAGGTACATATATTCAATTTTTTTGATACGAGCTACCTTCTTTATGATTCACATAAAAATTAGAGCTAATTTAAGTCTAAGAGCGAATGTACTGTCAAGAGTTGTTCTGAGTTCATAGGATTCATATCGTTGAGGTTAAAAAAAGTGGCGAAAAATTACAATGTCAACCCCAATTTTGGTCTTCACTTTAATACTTAGAATGCTGTACATGGATTAACAATTAAAACAGCTATCAGTGGAAGAGGCAAGTAATTTATTCATCAATTTCGACAGAACCATACTTGAATAATAAAAGCTAACAGTAATCTGATTTTGATTCCCAAAGGGTTCAATACTTTAATATTAATTGAACTTTTATCAATTTCTTATTTACGAAGCAAATAAGAAAGTAAATATCAAAATAAAATTTCAATGGAAAAGTAAGATGTATAATGTATATATAGGAGAAAAGTGTGCAGAATGGAGAGTACCACAATAAAAATATTGCTACAGGAGAGAAGGATGCAGAATGGGGAGTACCACAATAAAAATATGTCTACAGGAGAGAAGGATGCAGAATGGGGAGTACCACAATAAAAATATGTCTACAGGAGAGAAGGATGCAGAATGGAGAGTACCACAATAAAAATATTGCTACAGGAGAGAAGGATGCAGAATGGGGTGTCACAATACAAATATGTCTACAGGAAAGAAGGATGCAGAATGGGGTGTCACAATACAAATATGTCTACAGGAGAGAAGGATGTAGAATGGGGAGTCACAATACAAATATGTCTACAGGAGAGAAAGATGTAGAATGGGGTGTCACAATACAAATATGTCTACAGGAAAGAAGGATGCAGAATGGGGTGTCACAATACAAATATGTCTACAGGAGAGAAGGATGCAGAATGGGGAGTCACAATACAAATATTTCTACAGGAGAGAAAGATGTAGAATGGGGTGTCACAATACAAATATGTCTACAGGAAAGAAGGATGCAGAATGGGGTGTCACAATACAAATATGTCTACAGGAGAGAAGGATGTAGGATGGGGAGTCACAATACAAATATTTCTACAGGAGAGAAAGATGTAGAATGGGGTGTCACAATACAAATATGTCTACAGGA
>KZ651759.1:63954-79657 GCA_001010745.2 Gerris buenoi
ATATATATATAAAATCTTACCTTTTATAAAAATAAAATCTATTT
Source organism: Gerris buenoi (assembly GCA_001010745.2). NCBI lineage: Eukaryota > Metazoa > Arthropoda > Insecta > Hemiptera > Gerridae > Gerris > Gerris buenoi. The sequence continues at coordinate 63,999 of KZ651759.1, forward strand.
AAAACCAGCTAAATTAATTTGAAAACGGAAGTTATAAGCACGCAAAGTTTAAACTGTAACCTAGAAAAAATAATTTTTTGACCGCTATATCGCTATATAAACTCCTAGTTGACAGCGGAAATGACTCTACTATCAAAATCTTACTAATGTCCCCTTATACTACAGTAAGTTAGGGAAACATAGTGGTACCTGTATCTCTTTTGGAACATGCACCTGGCTCTAAACCCGACCAATGTGGTTGTTTTTCCACATATCAGGTAAACCTGGATTACCTACATGTTGAATTTTATCATACTCTAATTATACTTAGGAAAGGGTCACGTGCAGTCAACCTACCCATATGTATAACATATTCAAGAGTTAATTGGAGACAAGCTGTGTTTTAAGTCTTCATACAATACCAGTATGTTATTAAAAAAAAAAAATACTATTTTAAGTAGTTAAATACAAATATTTTTGCATTATCTAGTCATAAAAATATACTTGATTACCATAGGTGTATATTTTATAACCATATTGATTTTAATTAAGTGTCGGCACTTAATTTATTAAAAAAGCTTTTAATTTATTTTTCATTCTTACTCCTTCCACTTATTTTTTCCTTTAATAATTCCTAAATGGACTGACAACAGTAGTAGGAGTAAAAAACGCTTTTATATTTGTACAAAAAATATTGCCACGACATCAGAAATCCACACGCGCCCGAAAGTAACTTGACAGAAAGATAATTGTTGGATATAGTTGCTGGGTTTTAAAGGTAGGTTGTTTTAACACAGTTAAAAACTAGAATAAACAATATCAGAAGTTTGAACTCAGTTAGACGTCAGTCGTCATTAAATATTTTTAAAAAACTATCACCACATACATAAAATAAAAAAAAAAAAATACTTATAAAAGTATAAAAAAAGTAGGTGTTATTGCTATGATCTTACAATAGTCGATGTTAGTTCATAGTTTGTATATGTATAGTATTTTTGTTCATTCACATTGATAGCGTCACAAAAGGCCGAAAGCTGCTTTGGTAACTAAAGAAAAGTATTATTTAGAATAATAATAGAAGCAAATCTAAATAATTTAAAAAGAAGGAAGAATGTGAGATAAAAATTCACTGTGCTCCGGTTATTCAACACAGATTCTTGGGTACCGAATAGACCCTAGGGTGAGCCGAATAAATAAATAAAAATACTTTAATATCATGGAAAAAGAAGATAAATACGGATACAAATTCATCCTGATGCAGGGGATTGAGAAAGAATCCCTGTGTACTGTACACGCCCAAGTTCTGTGCAATGAGTGTACACAAACACTCCAATCTTCTAACCATTGAGCTAGCTTTTCCGACTTACACCTAATTTTGTGAAGTCCAGCTAGCTTTTCCGAAACACTCGTGCCTAACAGCATTTGGGCGTGAACAAAGGGATTCTTTTTCCCCTGCATCAGGATAAATTTGCATCAGTATTTGTCTTCTATTTCCATGATAAATTAATTTTTATTCTTATTTCTTTGTAAGAATAATTTTTACTCCAAGTAGGATTAGGACTACAAAGCTCTCAATTTATCCATTGAGGTGTAGTTTAGCCTAGCAGTTCTCTAACTTTTTGGAGTACAGATTACAATTTAAGCAGGCCATGAGAAGGAAATTAATAGTAAAGTATAGTCTAGTGTTGTAGATCTAGTCAATTTGTATTCTTATATTTTTTTCTTTAAACTGAAATGACTTAAAATCTCGGTCGAAGCAATAAATAAAAATAAATGAATCAATATCATCTCAGCTCAAGTTGTTATAAAGAGAATATTTCTCTCATCACTCGAAGTATCAATCCTAAATAATTATTTTACTTTAGAACCTTCTTCAAGCAAGATATATAGGAATCTCAAAATGGTATGTTCAACTTATCCTTTTTATTACAAGGCTTTATTAAATCAAATTATAAAGTTTTTCTTAAAAGCATTATTGTCGAGACGTCTGAAATCTGTAGAGGTCTTGGTATTTACAGGTGCTGTTTTAACCTTCCAGGCAGAATCTGCAAGCAATTTTACTTGGAGTATTAAGGTTTATTACGACGTTGTGGTACCTAACCCGACCTCAATCCGTTCAAAATCGTAAAGAGAACAACTAAAATACTTAGTGAGGTTGAAGAATTATGTTGTAGAGCTTTAAAGTATGCTTTTAAGTTGTTAAAGATACATCTATACCTTCTCAGTACATAGTGAAGTTATGGTAACCTAGGATTCCATTTTAGATGGTTAACTTTTTATAAAGTGAACTATAATCTCTTACATGAAATAAAAAACATCATTTTACTAAAATTATCTGTGTACATCTTGTGCATTGTAAATTACGCTTAGAATTTGCCTACATCCATACTAATTTACATAAACCTGTTAATATTTAATAAAACTTCAATAGATTCAATTTGATCCCTTACAATTCTACAGACGGAAATATGTTCTGGGATTTTCTTTTTTTGTTTATGAAAGTTAAAGACTACAATTTTGATATAATGCATAGTCTAATTTAATACTGAGCTGATTCAGGGCAAATAATTCATGTCCAATGTAAATATTTTTGCTTTCGAGGTATTTAGTATTTGAACGGAAAGTATTTGATCGTCCTTAAAAACAGACATTTTATATGTCTCCGATTTACGGTAATTCCAAGACTAAATCCGTTTTAGACATAAAGGAACATATTTAGTTAAGTGTCTGTCAAGCTATTTCTGCGAACCAACATCTTAAAAACTTATTATACAATGACCAATTATACAATGAAATTCTGGATGATAGGTCAAAATTAGCCCATTATTGTTTCAACCTTCTGCTCCTATTTGTTTCTCTTTCACATGCACACAAACAAACATTTATTTACACTTATATCTCCAAAATTACCTATCTACTTTTTATGAAGTTTTGATGGTTTGTCAAATTTAGCCCACCGATAGTCCTAGATGAATTCTTGCGAGGTAAGATGGCTAATAAGGTGTCTATTTTATAAGAAAACAACATTTCCATTAATCGAGACGTCTCTACCCTTCAAAAGTCATCTTCAGTCAAATTTATTCTACAAATAAAAAAAAAGTACATCGAATCAATTAAACAATTCCATATTCTAACTTATTAGTTAGAAGAAGATATTCAATTCTTTTTATCCAAGATCTGATTACTAAATGTAATTTAGGTTTACACTATTAGATAATTTATACTTACAATTGATGTTATCTAGACATTAGAGTTTTTTAAAACCCTAGTCATTAGGGTTTATAAAATAGACATCTTATTAGCCATCTTACCTCGCAAGAATTAAAATAATCCTACCGCGGGCATCCGCAAGCCAAGCGAATTTCCATTGGAAATTTGTAGTATTTGTAAAAAGTAGTTTGAAAGAAGTTTAAACTACAAATTTCCAATGTAAATTCGCTTGGCTTGCAGATGCCCGCGGTAGGATTATTTTAAAAATCTTTTCTGACTCATCTGGAGGGGTTATTGACGTCATAAAGTAGTCATTTTCAATAGAGATCCTCGTCTCAACGAGCCTGATTTTTTGGTGAAATTTTCATTTTGATACGTCAATTCGTTCGAGAGCTATCGTGCTTACAAGAAATCCCCAAAATGTGATTACTGTTACTATTGTCCTTATTATTAAAATATTGTTAGAATTGCTATGGAAACTCATTTTTTGGATTTAGGACCCCAAAAAACATCAGCGATACCTCATTTGATTTTTTGTATTTTTCTAAAATCTTTGCTGACTCATCTGGAGGGGTATATTGTATATTGTATATTGTAGTATTTTTGTCCGAATGTCTTTGTCCTTCACTCCCTTAATAAACTGCAATGAGAGTGGTATCTCTGCTACTGATAACCCACATTGACAGACAAACTTACATTTGCTAGCCAACTTGTTTAGTTCCGCAGTGAATCNATATATATATATATATATGTAACAACTTGCGGTTTGCTTTTAAGAGAGAGGAAAAACAGAATAAAACGATAAAAAAAATCCTTTAGTTGGGGGCGAGCATCCATGTTTGTGCGGCACCTCTAGAAATGAGATCAATGGGATAAGGATTTATTCTAGATTGGATTAATGTACGGATGAATTATTCATTGTATGAAGATGTACATGAGATGAGTTGCTTCGTGGTTGCATCCTGAGCAAGGTCATAGTAATATATAGATAGGAATCATTACGTCAATAATAAAATACAATAATATATAATCATATGAAGATAAACCAATCCTTAACATTTTAAAAATATTATTATTACTTTCTATTTAAAACTGATTTTAAACAGCAAATTTTATCCTGTATTTAAATTTGTTTAAGGACCCAGTTATAAAGAGATTGTCAAAAACAACAAGGTACAAAACAATTGTCATTTGATTTGAAAAACAGGCACGTATCTTCGGTCTCGGTCCTTAAATTAGTCTAATTAATTTATGACTTCAGAAATAAGAAACTTGGCTCAATCGTTGTCTTTATTAACACTAAATTAGCTTATATTAAACTCCATGCATCGACAAACTAATTTACGAGAAGCAACGAGCAGAGAAATTATTTTTCAAAATTCATATTAAAAAAAAAAATACAGGAAAACATAACTTCCCAGCTAATGAATTAAGCCACTAAAGCCGACCCACAAGATTTTTGAAAAATATAGTCTACTTTTATCAAAAGGGTCAAAACAGACTTACTTAAGCATTTCATTATTAGACCTCAAACGAAGTTATTAAAAATCCAAATTCATCCTACATCAGGTGCTTTTGGAATAGAAAAAAAGCAATAAACTTGCCCTATACTATAATTTCAGCTTTTAAAGACATTCTTTATCACTTTAATAATTTAATTTCAAATGATCATAAAACATCTAAAAAATTATATCTTCACGATTTATCGCTAACAGTAGGTTGAAACCTTGACATCCTCCTCAAAACAATAAAACAATACATACAATATATATATATATATATATATATATTATAAAGTTTTATAGGACCTATTTTTTCGTGATTTTGGACACAGTCCCGGGTCGAACTCCCACCATGCCGGTGGCTCCATTAGCGATTTTTTTCCAATGGAATTTCGCTAATATAAGGGTGTAATACAATTAATTAATAAGTCTAGTTTGTATGAAACTGTTCTCGTTTATCGTAAGTAACCTGCAGATTGACCCAGATTAATTTGAACGATCTGAGCTCTTTAACTTTTGCTAAATTAATACTTTAATTTATGTAACAAATAACAACAATTTTGAAAGATTTAAAAAACACGGTGAATATTAAATACATTTTTTGAGTAGGTTTTATAAGCATATCATCATTAAAGTATACGAAATAGAACGTGAGGAAGCTAAGTACCACACTAATTGGCACATTTTATTCTTGTTGATTTTACTAACATCTAAATATAGTTTATAATTGCTTCCTTGTCTACTGAAGGTATATTATAAATTCTTATATAATAAAGTATCCAGCGTAAATACGTGTTGATTCATACTATAATATATGTTTCATGTTTCCATACCTAAAATAAACTTTTCTTTATGTTCCTGCATTCATATCAAATTTAGAAATTATCTATGTTTCTGTCTTCGTATGGTTCTTTTTCTTTGTGTATTTTATGCGACATATTCAAGCTTCATTGTAGTACTTTCATATATATATTAAAGATATTTTCTATGAATACTCTATATATTTTTCTAGAAGCTGTAGGTGTGTGATATGTTGAAGTATAAAGAGGTTTGTGGGTAGGAGCCTTACAAGGTATCTGGTAAGGCAGAGTCTACGCTATGGAACGCTGCGCGTCCAATCGACTTCTATTGTCCATGATACGATGTCTGAGCCAGCCACGTCCTAGCCTGTCTTGGCATGAACCTCTCCACTGTACTTACATTCTATCACCTCCTCTGTATATCTTGGTGATCAACAAGCTATATAAAGACATGTTAAGAACAAGTAATAAGCCTTTTTTGCTTTATTAGGAACTATTCTTCTACTAAGGACAAACAATCATAAAAGAAATACATATTTATATAGAAGTTTTTTGGAGTTTGGAATTTAAGGTTAAAGGAGGAGTCAAAAATAATTACAATTTAGTGAGCATTTGGAAGAGTTCCACAAAATATTGCTTCCAAGCTTACCGAAAGTAATGGAAGCTATGTGATCGTTCTAAAGAAGAATCACATAAATTTCTTCTCGGAGTTCAACTAAAATTAATAATTAACTAAGATTATACGTTTTAGGTTTCTGTAAGAGGTGTGAAAAGAAACCTTATAAATCGGCTTTGTCTGTCCGTCCGTTGGCATGATTCAATTCATAAACTACTTTAGCTAAGAATATGAAATTTGGCACACAGGTGCATCTCGGCATTTGAGACAACTGTGCACTTTTTAGAGTTATCACACATAATACTTTCAATTTGGCGGCCAATATAGAGGACGACTAAAAAAAAGTTTTTAGTCACTATGAATTCTTATACATAAATTTAAAAGTCTTGAAGTGTAGAAAAAGAATATGCAACTATTACACTTAATAATTTTAAGTTACTCGTTCAGAAACCGGTAATTATCGCCTCACGTACTTACGTGAAGCGCGCTTTACTTGTTTCTAAATAAGTTAGTCTTCAAAACTAAACTAAATAATCCCTTGGTTGTTTGTACTGACCAGAAACCGTCTGTATTTGCCTTTTTTTACGCCCTGGACTTCACAAAATGAGGTAATCGTAATCACAGAGCTCGGGGTGATCTTAAGTGAAAACTACTAACCTATATTAAACCTAACCTTATATTAAAAATTTATGGTTAATGTTGTTTTTGCTCTAGTGGTTTAAAATAAACAAAATAAGAGTTAAAGTTTTGAGGAATATGTAACAAAACTAATATCTATCATTCTCATGTTAAAAGACGAAATACAAAACTACCAATCTGCGACACAAAACCTTTTAAAAAACATGAACCAGCAAAAACATCCAAAAATCCAAACCAAGACAAAACAAAAAATAAGACAATAGTACAGGATTTTTTCTACCATTAAGGGGGAAAAGGCACATCTGTAGCGGAACTCAAAGCCTGTTTTCTTCCTCAATGAACTGAGTTTGTTATGTAAAAGATCCTAGGAAACACCTGTGCCTAAATAATACCAGGTAATGTTAAGGATAGATTGAGGAAATAAACTTTAAAAAGAAACACAATGCAGGAGGAGGGAATTTACATACGAAACATAGACAAAATAGTACAAGAAATCTCAAAAACCACTGCACCTGTTGAAGTAGAATGAACATCAACCTTTCATTACTATAAAATGGTATAATATATATAAATTAAGTCATACCATTCATTATTTGAATATAATTCAACGTCTGAATAACAAACTAATTTAAGTCATTACCAGCCCGATTCAGAAAAAGCACCAATGGTGGTACCAGCTTATTAATAGAGTTTTTTACACTCATATTATTTGAACAATTGAGAATCGAACTTGATTTTCATTGTGGAAACTTTAGTTCATTAGAAAAACTCGAGGATTTTAACTTTGAGACTAAATTAGTGGTTTCTATCAAGATTTTAAGACTTAAAAAAATCAAAATTATAAAAAAAACCTCAGATCATCATCCCACCATCGTGCAATGCCAGGGTATTTCAGCTAGCATTTAATAAAGATAATTCCAAGCCACATAAGTCTTAAGCGAATTTATAGTTGATTTTAATACTGGAGACCTACTAACTGGTATGTTAAAAACGTGTGCGTATTTTTATTTTTATTTTTGTGTGCGTTATTTTATTTTAAAGTACTAAATTCAGTGGATTAGACTCCACATTTCCACTAAGACAATTCGATAAATAATCAATGCAATAAAAATCAATTTTTCAATCAATGTTTTCAATAAAAATGTTAATGCTACTAAATTAATTTAATTTGAGAATGATTAAATAGTTTAAAAATTAAATGGAAGGCTATCATTACAAAAAATATTCCTAAATTCATTTTATGACAATTAACTAAATTAAAAAAACATTCAAACTTAATTCATTGGAAATAAATCAATAAATTAAAAATCCATTGTATAGTATTGTATTAAAGATGCAGCAAGAGGTCAAACAGCAGCAAGAATACAACTAGATTCAATGTAAGGCAATGCAGCAAGAAGTCATTTCAACTAGATTTATTATTGAGCAATTATTGATGACAGTTAAATTGCCTTAAAGTGTGTTAAGACAATTCAATTTCATTGCTCCATGAGTGCATCAACATAATTGAACCATGTAAACCCCAATTCAATTAATTGGAAAACTAAAAAATTAAATTACATGAAATCAATAGATATTTCTTACAAGCTAATCAATCTATCATAAGCACTGATTGTGAATTTAAGATATTCTATTTAATTCACCATTCATCATGTCACTTTGAGAGATTGTATTGTATGTCATCGCGAAATAATTCTCCTAATGCATAATTAGAAGAAGTGCAATTGTGATCGTACATTAGACCGACTAGATTATTCGTATAGTGTTAAAGCTAAAAAGAAACAATACATCAACAAGAATCATGTAAACAAATCGGTATTGTCTTGTAATTTGCTATACTTGAATCTTCTTTTGTTCATGATACAACTTATGATTCTTTTTTGATTTGATATGTCGGCATGATTTCTAGTATCAAATAAACGAAAAAATTTCTCTCCACGAGATTGTCATTCGTAGACGTCAAACCCAACGTTGTTATTTTGACACGGGTAATTTTCGAACTTCAAATGTCGCCTTTTTGGCAATGACAGAATACCAACTGATCTAAGTGTATACAGCATTAAAAAACATCTTATTGTTCGAAGGCACCGAAGAAGAAGGCGTAATTACAGGTCTACACGTGGTTTTACTAAAGAAGCTAGCACAATGCAAGCACGGCATGCTCCATCCCACACACATCTCAGTACCGCAGTACTTAGTTCAAGCCGTATCGCACCTCACCATTATTTGCTTTTGTTTCATCTTTTCACATTGTTCTTCTTCATCCTAGGTCTTGCATTTACTCTGATTCTTTTAACACTGTTGATATTATCAAAGGTCTTTAACCTTAACACATCTGCTTAATGACTTCTAATGTTTATCCAAGACGTTTTTTTCTATTAAAGTAACGAAATAAAAAAAATATTTACACAAAGTTATCTTTATTAATTATACCCTTTCTTAATTATATTTTTTTTATGATAACTATCTTATTCAAATATAATACTATGTTTATTTATTTTTAAAAATATTTTTTTTATTGTCCTCTCTTCTGAGTTGATTGAAAAGATATAGTAGACTTTTATTATAATAATCTTTACACACTATCAAAGCTGATCTAAAACTATTCTTTTGTATTTTTATGGAGGAGATCCTATGGCTGAGTCTAAAATTCTCCATCAGGTCCAACACAAGAGATATTAATTATTGTGAGTTGTGAATGATAAGTGTGTGGTTTTATTGATTATATTGGACTGGGCCCTCCAAGGGCTGGGGTGCCCAAGAGTTAGTTAGTTAGTTCTTGAAGAATGACGATGACGAAACCTAGCTTTCAAAATGTTCAAATGTACAATGATGGCAAATACGATTCAAATATACAAAGATAGTAAAATAATTTTCCTTTTCGATTAAAAATTGATGAATGAGGTAAAAGATGGCGATAAAGGTATTGGACAATGAAATGAAGCGAGGAAAGATCCAAGGTGGTTTAACAAATTATTGGAAGAGATGGAAGATGACGTCGTTGGGGGTGATTTTGTTTGTCAGTGAATACAAGTGGGGTAAGATACTGGTGGCAGCTGTTGATAAATAATGAAAGAGATAATAAAAGTAGACGAAGGCGATAAATGAATAGAGTCAATGAATAGAAGTTGTTAAAAATTAATTTATGATGACGACTGATGAATAGAAGTAGTAAAAGTTAATAACAAAAGAGGTGGAAGATAAACGAAATTGATCGAAATCTTTAACTGATCCTATAGCTACCACAAAAAAGTAAACAATTAAATTGATTTATTTAAGTAATGCCCATTACTTTAGCTATAACTAATCACTGTTATTTTTATTTAAAAAAAAATCAAAGTCAAAATGATATCTAGGTATTTGCCGTACAATTTTTTTTTCATAGCCCGTTTACCATTGCATTATTATTAAATATGTATTATGTTTTCTTCGTATTTATTTTAAATTCCCTGATATTATTTATCTTAAACGGGAAATGACTAATGTTTATCTCAATCATATTATACGGAAAAGTTCATTTTATCAATGTAGATGTAAATATACAATAAATAAGTATTTGTAATAGAGAGAATTATTCAGATATGAATATAATTATTTTATTAATACGGTTTAAATGTATTGACGTAAAAAGAAAATTGAATACAATCTGACCAATGTTGCACGCATTATGTCATAGCCGAGTTAGGGAAATTGCTTGTTTTCTTATTATACAAGTTTTTTCATTATTCTTTGTGTTTTTCAAGGAAGTTGATTGAGATGGAGTGTTTATGAAATGAGTAAGAGTCACTATTCAGTTTAGAGGTCAGTAATAATGGTTTGAAGTTGCGCAAGTCAAGTTTAGCACGTGTACACCAAAGAGAGTAAGAAAGGAAGTTATTACTCCAGCAAGCCGATACCTTAGCTGGAGTAACAGATGTCAATCATTACTTAATTAACTGACAACATTACTTAACTGAATCTCTATTCATGGTTAACTTAAGGTTTCGTAGTGGTCTATGGTAACTTACTGACGTACACTTTAATTACTATAGGGAATCTCAACACTTGCTACATATTATAAGAACGTACATTCTTATAAATATCCTTTTAAGGGATCTACAGTCTGTGCCAAACGAGGGTTAATGCGTTGACAGCGCGGGAAAAACTAGAAAATGAGGTGGGGAGCCAATGAGAGCTCAAGATTTGCCCTCTGGATAACCATATAAGAAGGTAAATGTAATGGCTTTATTTTTTCCCTCAGAGGTAGGCCAATCTGTGTGTCACTCGATTTCCAGCGCTGTTAACGCACTAACTCTCGTTTGGCACAGACTGTCTATACATGTAATACATAATAACCAAATACCAATAACTCATCCATCACAGTATCTTTAGAACAACAATAGCCACAAAGCTGAAATTTTTTGCTTGGAGGTTCCTCTAATCCCCTAGGCCCTAGAGGCTTCCTAAGAAATCTTTTTAACGATCCACCATCTTGATTAAAGATGACGGCCATTCATATCCATCCCAGTACCTCTAGAACGACACTAGATTCAAGGCAGAGAATTTGCATGGAGGTACCTCTTATCCTTTAGAGTCTAGAGCTAGAGGCTTTCTAAGAAATCGTTTTACGATCCACCATCTTGATTAAAGATGGTGGCCATTCATATCCATCACACAGTATCCCTAGAAGAGCAATAGCTATAGAGCTCAAATATTCCATGATGATCCTCGTTTGCAGTCTTGATTCAAGATGGCAACCATTGATATTCAGAATTCAAAATGGTAACCATTCAGAATTCGACAAGATGATCTCCAGAACCAATTGCACAAGCACCTTTGGAAGTTAGCTCCATTTAATGACGTAAATGAGTTTTCCAATATGCAATTTTGTCTGGTAAAAATCGTAGGGAATTCTGTATGTAACCCAACACTTCTATTGAATTATATCAAGGTGTATTTATTACATGGGCGAAGTGAGAAGAACTATTATAATGTATTAGCCACATACTTAACTTATCTTAAAATTTGATTCTATTTAGGTCATTCATCATTGAATTGTAGAAATTTTGGCTTATCTAAATACCTATACGTATTAAAGAAAAAGATTAACCTAATGATTCAAGGTGTACTCGTTCAATGCATATTTTTATTTAAAGAATATTGTCTCACAATATTAGGTTTGTTTGTTGGTTCTTTTTATACAAATTTACAGTTTTATTCCAAACTTGTTAAAAAATTTGCACACTTGACCTTAAAAACATGAGGAATCTACATCGAGATTAGATGATAGTTAAGAGTCTAAAGTATCATGCAGAAGTAAACTTTAAACTTTAGACGGTCAGATTACATCAGAGTAGACTTTATTTATATTTTTATTAGTCACATACATACAATAATTGTTGCAATGACATCAAATGCGAAAATGTGGGACATCTTTTATCTTAAAAAGTTGGCTTGAAATGAAACAGCGCCAAAAACTCAAAGTATTTCGGAGGAGACATCCTATGAGCTGGGTAAACCCAGACACCGATAGATAGCTTGCCATTATAATAACTGGAATTGTATTAAAGACTTTTATTTAATCATATTATTATTTTTTTTTTTTTTTTTTAAAAAACCCTTCTTTAGTCAGACTGATAAACTAATCAAACTTGATAAATCGTTGATGTAATTTTCTATTAATATTTTATACTATAAGTATCTAAAATTTAAAATCACAAACTGAATGGAAGGAATACTGAGAGCTTAATTATCACGATATTTTTAAATATTCCACAAGGTTTTTATAGCCATGAAAGTGGCTATAAAATCATATTAGACTTCTAGCGGTAGATGTTTAGAGTAATCCGAATTCATTATATAGATAATTTGGACTAAATTACAATAAATACACGTCCGCAGAAAATAAATGTTTAAAAATATATGTCCTTGCCGAAACAGTTGTTTCTCTTTAATTAGTTTATAATTAAAATTGTTGTCATACAAAAAAATGCTTGTCCAATAATAAGGTATTAAAGTGCATTTAATTTAGTTAGTTTTTTCTTTTCTTTACAACCCCGGCCTGCTATAACATTTTACGTCTTTTCTCAATAATTTTTTACCTCAAATAATTTTTTATTTCAAAAAACTTTTTTATTTCAAATTTGACAAAACTTACATATATAGTGTGTCCCCGGATCGAATAGATGAAAAAGACTAAAAAAAAAAAATCGAAATTTGAAACCTATTTCATTGCACAGAAAAGCCACTAAAATGATTATTTTTTACTATTTCTAACAGCATATATATTGGTAAATAATGCAACATATCAAAGTTGGCGGAGCATTTTCAAATTTTGTATTCATACTCAGGTATTCCTTCTGAACAACTTTTTCTAATAACATTTTGTCGTATCTCTTAGAGAAGAAAGACTTAACGAGTGGGAAAATTACTTATTAGTAAATTTCCAAGACATACTTGATTTTTTGAAACTTGAATTATGACATAAATTAGTTTCTATCCAACCCCAGAAGATGAAATTTTAATTCAAAATTTTTTAGTTTTCTCATATATTCATGCATCGATCCGATCCAGGGACTCGCTGTATATACATAGTGATAATGAATTTAAATCCCTTAATATCTAATTCAATTAATTTATTAATAAACATATATTTATTAATTATTCAACAAGTGATTGTCCACACTGTATTTTCAATTTTAAGCTGAATCAAATATAATTTCACCAATATCGCAGATACTAGAGCTTTACCTGGGAGTCGGTATTTAAGTGGAATACATTTTACAATGGTCAAATCGTTGCAAAGAGAAGATAAAAAATTTAGAGCTAAATTATTATTATTAGGTATTATTATTTTGTCATGAGGTATGATTCTTATGAAGATGTACGCCAAATTGATCGATATTGGCCAAGTATAGTTTAGGCTCCACGTGTCTGCACAAACTACAGACTACAGACAGATATTTTTTCGTGCCATCACTATACTTTCTCACAATAAACGAAAAGTACATGAGAAAGTTTGGATAAGTGCATTGAATTAAATGTCAATTAAGATAAACATTTAGTCTGTATTGGAAGGTCAAGTTGGAGATTTAAGCTTTATGTTATTAAGCTTAATGTTACTATAAGGTAAGTTTACAAACTAATATAGTCTACTCATCTAGAAGGCACAATAAGATCCTAAGTATGATCAGTTCAAATTCGACAGGACAGGCTTAAGCTGCGAATAAGCAAAAACTTGTTAATCAATAATTATTTACAATCATAATATCTATCCATAATCAGAAGCATTATTTTAAACATCCTTATCACTTCCATTCAATCTTTATGTAGATTTTTCCCACCCAGTTCGTTCTTTAAAAAGGTTCGCTGAGTTTGTATGGCTTTTAATAGTTCTAAGCATCAATATTTTGATAGAGGTCCAACTTATTAATATTCTATTCGGCCGAAAAACAAATTATAGACAGTGGAACTCGTAAATTGCTCAGATAAGTTGTTTGATTGTCCAATGTGTAGGTTTTCCAAATAACCTTCTATTCTATATATGTCCAAACAGATTTCTAGCGTGAATTTAAATATTCTTGTTATGAATAAATAAGGAGATAAGAATATGGAAGAATTATTATTGTTTATCTACTCCTAGTTGACTAAATAGAATCAAAAGTAATAGCTTTTAGATACCAAGTCAATTTTGACACTCTAACATCGAAAAGCTTCCATGAAAAATGTCCATCCATTATCTCGTAATAATATACACTCCAGCCGTTATTATTTATCAAGCTTAAAACTTAATCAAGTTTCTTTTAGAAAAACCTACCTCTAAACAATTATCGATGAAGTTATTTTGCCTGTATATACAATATATGTAGAATATATACAGAAAAAGTAATATTATAATATAATGGCACGAAAATTCGATTTTTAGATTTTGATGGATTACACGTTTTGAGATCCCCTTTCTCTAAGGCGGCTTTCACACCGAAGTAGCAAGTTGCAGGTTGCATGCATCCTAGTTGTAGAATGCAAGCAAATTAAACACCGAACTATCTAAGGAAGATGCAAGTGCGACGTGCATCCTATAAGCAAGTGGTATATGCGACTCACTTAGTAGAAACACTTGATTTGCAAAACCAGCAAGAAGGCTCATTTTAATTCCTAAATACCACCCATTAGCTTAACCAAAGGCACTTTATCACAGACTTCTCCCCCAGGTCAATGAAGCATATGCAATATGCATACATCTTCATTGCGTTCAATCCCTTTTTCACTTATCCGCCTCATGATGCAAAGATAAAGTCGTTTATGGGAACTTCAAGGCCGATTTGAATGAATTTGGTGTTTTTTACTAAAAAATTCCGAAATGTAGTCTAAGTAAATATGAATCTAACCGCATATAAGTCATTTTACCTCCTTATCTAGTTCCACGCTCAAAACTCGGACGGTACGGGTTCGATTCTTCGGGAAGGTGTTATTTGTATGATACATTTTGATCAAATGGAAACCCTTTATCAAGTAATTATATGCTCGTATATGAGAAATTTTAGTGATAGTGCGTATGGACAGATTTCTTTCTTCACCTTAAAGCAAGAAAATCTTTGATAATACATAATACACTATAAATGAAACTTTGTGATTTAATGGATTCAAGTTTTAAGTTGACCTTGCGCCCAATTAGTTCTTTTAAAAAATTCTCTGCCAATTAATGAGGCACATGGCTTCCTCGCGTCCTATTTTGTATACTTTAATAATTTTAAGCTTTTACAACCAATTATTGTCAAATTTATTAATTACCCCCCCCCTGTTTTTTACTTCTATCGAACTTATTTTTGACTTTTGACACGAATTAAAGTAGCTATTTATCAAGATCTAAAGAGCGCAGACGATTGAAATTAATCTGGGCCTATCTGTGGGCTACTTTTGACAAACCATCTAAAT
>KZ651759.1:98440-113291 GCA_001010745.2 Gerris buenoi
ATATATATATATATTGCTATTATTATATTTCTGTTATTCTGCTTATAGCATAGCAGCCAAGTTGAATCAAATCGGTCCGACAAAACAGGATAAAACATTGTCATTTAATTTTTTTAATCCCAAAATATTCTAATTAATAATTTTACACAAATATAATGACAGGTGGTTGTTTACATTGCCAGGTGCTGGTTCGATTCAAGTAGTCACATTTACATCTATCCAATATCTCGAGATGCCAAAACCAGTTTTATTCAAAATACGTAGTTTTCATTTAAAATTTTTCAATTAGTGTGTCACATCATTTCCTCGCGTTCTATCACTGTTGCAGTGATTTTTTAAAAAATAGTGCTGAAAAAATGCATGCGCATTGCGCAAGGAAGCAATGATCGCTGATAGGTGGGCTAACTTGGGAAACAATCCAAATTTCATCAAAAGTGGACGTTTTTCAAAATATTAACCTCCTCAAAAATATGGAGGAACAGATGGATGGACAGAAACACAATTTTTACTTGATGTCTATATCATCTTTGTGTTAAGGAACCGTTAACTTCTAAGCGAAAACAAAAATAGTATGATTGCATTAGCGATGCATTCACGAAGCTACCATATGGAGAAAATAGAGAATATTTTTTACCTTCGGTAAATCAATACCATTAATGTATAAAAAAGAAGTTACAAAACGCTCATTCACCTCATTTAATATTCACCGAGAGTAATGTTATTTCAATCGAAATCATATTCATGTGGTTCGCACTCCGCAGTCAGTACTGAATACTGTATCATGCACAGCAAAACTAAATGATTAATGATGGAGGAAAATTCTTAACACCTTGTGTGGGATGTAAAGTCGACAAAGAGCAAAAAGAATCGATTAAAAAACATACAGAAATGTTTCTTGAAAAACCCTCTAACATACAGTAGTGACAAAAAAAAAAAGTAATAAATGAAAATCGTTAGCTTTACAAAGTAGCGATATTATAAAAGCAAAGCTAAGAAATATATATGCTAAGCATGACTTCATATACACCCACGACTTCAAAGTAGATGGTATTATTATAGAAATATACAAAGCTTCTATATTGAAAGGCCAAGATCTTTCTTTAAAATGCAGCTTTAAAACTTATATTTTCTTAGCAAAAGCATTATTTTAAAATTAAACATTTTAAAGGTAAAAATAATGTTATTTGAAGAAAATATATCTGTGATTGACTACTGTTTTCTTATTCTTATACAAATCTTTAAATCTATTAATTTTATTTTATAAAATTGTTTGTATTACACACTAGATTATAACATTTAGGGAAACCATCGAAGGTAAAGTATCATTTGAAAAATTATTACTAAAAATTTAGTTTCTACTACAGTTTTCCCATATAAATGATCACATTGACCAGAACTGTCCAATTGTTTTGTTACTAAACGGTTCACAAACTATCATTTGGTGGATTTCTTTTGGAGCAGCAATAATATTTGAATACTAAATAAGATTATCGGATCAAGTTAGTTGTTTATACTACTAGTCCAGGAGATATCGTACAAAAAAGGGTCTAACTAATATCCAGCTAGAATTTTTTATATAAGTTAATCTTTTTGTGCATTATAGCGGATATAGCATGGAAATAGGCATTTGAAAAAAAAAAAAAAAAATGTGGAGAGCGGCCACGGCCATGTTCCACCACGGCCATTTTGGTGAACAATGTGATTTATATGATCCTAAGTACAAAATTAGTGAGTAGACCTGAAATCAAGTTTGATGTTAATTTGTTACTTGATAGGAAAGTTGTTCAAATATTACTCTCTAAATCAAAGTGGTCATCTATATAAAGTCACCAACTAACATAAACTTTAAATTTAAAACTGCTTTCTAATTTCGTACTCAAGATCATAAAAATCACATTGTCCACCAAAATGGGCTGGACATATCCACTCTCCACAAATTTTTTTTTTTTCTTCTTCTTCTTTCAAATGTCAATTGCCTAGCTATGTCCCGCAGACGAACTTACCCGATCACATATTCTCAAAAGGCACCAAAAGATTAACTTATGCACCAAATTCTAGCTTGATGTTAGTCACACACTTTGTTGTACTTTATGGACAATGACTCTAGCAAAGATTTAATTTAAGTAAATTTTAATTAGTCCCCCAGATACAAAATTATCATGTTATAAGAAATTTACATTGACGAAAGATTGTTAGAATAACAATTAGTATTTATATCTATTATGCAGTGATAATATCTTCTCCACCCTGATGGAACCCCACGCTTTTGCTTGGAAAAAGAAGAAAAAACTTATTGTGCAACCAGATGATAGTTTTTCCAGCGGTAGTCTAAGTCTTGTGTAGTAGACAAGCTATTCTCAGCTGTAGAGGAATATCAGTTTAGTTTTGTAATGTCCCTGGGTTTGTAACGATCCAAGCCAGAGCGCTTCGCCCTTGACATTGACAACTCTGGAGCTTTAACAACTCACTTCAAATATCAAATGATATATTTTTCTTTTCACTCAATAAACTTCGTCTAACTGACTGAAGTCGATCAAGAAATAATTAAAATGAAAAACTGTAAGAAATCTTAACTTAATGTTAATGTTAATTAGAAAAGCTAAAAACTAAAACAGTCTATGTAATCAATTAAACAAAGAAAAATAAAAATTGATATTAACAGCTGAGAGTATATTAAAAACATCTCAAAAGAAAATAAAGCGCATCTTGTGACTTTCTACATCTTTTCATATACGAATGTAAGCAAAGATGTATTTAGTGTAAAAATCCCGCCAAATTTGAATGCGGGTTTTTTTTTTCACTTAACTCGAAGGCTAGGGATTGTTATCCAAGTGAAGATTGATTTTCAGGGGGTTTTAAGGTGTTAGAGGGGGGGGGGGGGGTTCATGAGGAACTCAATCCCTTAATTATTTTAATTCAAGGTTAAAGATGAAAATTTAATGATCGTGACTTTTACTCCAGCTAATCTTCACACTATACATAAACGCAGGTTTCTCAAATTGTTTAAAATTTATATTTGTACGTTTTTTCCTTAAGGCTTGACTCACAGGGGAATTCTGATTCATAAAGACTTGGAATTTCCAGACCGGTGGGGGAACATTTATCTCCCAAGAGAGGACGAGTTTCGTACAACGAAACTGATAAATACGTGTATAGAACATAGATTGTGTTCAGTAAGAATGGCGCGTTTGAACGGACTTTTTATCATCCTTTTCTTAACTATTTACCAAGTTATTTCAATTAATAATTCATCTAACTTCAGTTTAATTCGTGATTCGTGTAGTGCCGGAATGGTTAAATGTGAAAAAGGTGAAAATGTGAATACGTTTACAAAATGCATCGAGGAAAGTGATCTGTGCAACAATCAGACCGACTGCACCGATGACTCAGATGAGAGATATTGTAGAAATAATTTCAATTACGGTGTTAGTGGATTCACTTATAAATTTGTACAAGGGCCTTGTCTTGAAGGTTTTGTTATGTGCCCTTCTGGTAAACACCCACATTCAAGTGGTATAAAAGACGCGAGATGCATACCGTTTAGCTGGATTTGCGATATAACAGTGGATTGTAGAGACTTGCCCGAATCACTTTATTGTCCTTATGATCATAATAAAGGATTCAATTTCAGATTTGAAAGAAGCAACTGTCCGGAGGGTCATTACACGTGTCGAAGTGGATCGCCTAAAGAACATTTATCCAATATCACTAATAATAAATGTATCATGGAATCTTGGATTTGTGACGGACATGATCATTGCAAAGACGGGTCCGACGAGATTTACTGCCCTTATTTCTTGCTACACGAACAAAAAAATACCAGGTTGCAATCTGAAACCGCCGCGAGAGAAGAAAAATTAACAAGTCGCATTGCTTCAACGTCTCCTACAGACACGATACCTACAATTATCACTGGCCTTACCCAACCTACAAACATACTTCTTTCTGAAACCATACCTACGATTACTGATCTCAACCAACCTACTGTGAAACAACTCTCTGAAACTGAATCTGCAATAACTGATCTCATCGAACCTAATATGACAACCCTCTCTCAAATTGCGGATTTTAACAAACCTACTGAGATACAATTCTCTGACACTACATCTACAGTTCCTGATCACAACCAACCTACTACGATTCAACTCTCTGATCAAAACAAACCTAAATTAGAATTTAACTCAACCTTAACGTCAGAACTTATAATGAAACTGAAAGGACTAGAAAGTAAGTTATTTAATAGTCGAATACTCCTTTATTGCTCTATATCTGTAAGTATTTCTGCTTTAATATTTTATATTGTACATCACGTAAATCTTCGTAGCCTCACAATTTACGGACAGCTTCCTTTACGCCATCAAACAAGTTCGACACAGTCATTAGTATGTCTATAAGTATTATCTAAAAACATTTAGTTGTAATTGTATACTAAACCTTAAACCTATTGTAAATAACTTTAAATTAATTAAAATAATTTAAATCTAATAATAAATAACTCTGAAGACTATAGAAGGGACTGAGTAAAATATTATAGATTCTATTTATATTAGTAACAAATAACTAATACAAGTAATTAATAATATGATATAGTAACTAACTACTAGTAATAATATAATAACTAATCTACAGCAATAATATGATACTAGTTATACTAGTAACTAATACTATGATTATGTTTTAAATAATAAATTTATGAGTAAATATGCTCAAATGATTTGAAGGAGCATGTACCATGTGAGGCACTAACTGATAACTTGGAGCCAAATTGATCCAGGTAACAGTTTCCCTTTAAATTAGTTACTACTACGCTGTTACTCCACTAGTTATCATAAATGATTCGAATGTTGTAATACTGGAACTAGGTATTAAACTATTAAGATTAGATGTCTTTTTTTTCATTTGATCCAAATTATGTAATTTATTGGTAATAAATTGTGATAAATTATGTACTTTTTGATTAGAAAAAATGGCCGAGTTAAATTAAAATTATACTGGTTCTAAGCAAGATATTAAAAATCTAATCACAGGCTTCATTCCTAATTTTAATTTTTCACAATTTGAGCCCTATTTCAACTTCCTATGATAAATAGTACAGGCGCCATTTTAATACAATGAGTTGTATCGTTGTATTGAAATGGCGCCTGTACTATTTATCGTAGAAAGTTAAAATAGGGCTCAAATTGTGCAGAATTAAAATTAGGAATGAAGCCTGAGATTAGATTTTTGATTTCTTGCTTAGAACCAATAAAATGTTCAATTTAATGATTTTTCTAACCTCAAAGAGCGGTAGAGCCTTAATATTTATAACTGTATAATTTATGCAGAAGTTAAAGATATTGGCTGAACTGCAGTAAATGGGACCCCTTTTGATGACACATTAACTCACTATCGACCTCTTTCGAGACTTTATACATCGATATACCTTGTCCGTTAAACTCTTTTGTACTTCGATTTGGACCTCTACCTGGTCTATATGCAGGAGAGAAGGAGGGTTGTTTTTCTTCAGAATATAATTGAAAATTCTAGGGCAGACAAAATTGAATCCAAACCCATAACAAACAAATTTTTGTTAAAACGTGTAAAATTGCGTAACTCAAGCTTTGTTTGGATATAGCAATATATGACGTCATTATAGCTATCGATAGTAACGACTTGCGATATCTAGTAGGGGCCCTATATACTGTAGTTCTTTCGAGTTATTTAAATTGGTGTACACAATTTATACACAACAAAATAACAATTTTTTTACACAATTTATAACTAGGTGTGCAATGCTTACAATTTGCAATATTGAGCTGAGCGTGTATTTTAATTATATTAATTTATTTTTTTCATTTTTCCCTACTTTACCAAAACCCCTCATAAATAAAAGTATGACAAAAGTTAACATACAACTTAACTTATAACAATTAAAAATTAACATATAACAATAACTGTACCTACTCTTAAAGAGGTTTCCAACGACATGCATCTTGAAGGGCATATACTATTTTAACTTTTGTACCACGTACACCCGAGTACCAATATTTGGACCATTTCAGATTTATATCTTCCTGTGGTTGGTCACTATGACCATGCCGAATTTTGAGCGGATTGGCTTAGCCGTTCAGGAGAAAACTTTTGTACTTCGTACCCCGTACCCTTGTGTACCAATTTGGACCATTTCAGATTTATACCTTCCTGTGGTTAGTCACTACGACCGTGCAAAATTTTGTGCATATCGGTTCAGCCGTTCAGGAGGAGTATGCATCAGAAAAAACGCAAAGTGTAGTATAAGAGCTTCGCTTCGCTCAGCTCAATAAATATTTTTTTGAAAACCTCATTTAAATACAAATTTTTATTTTTATTTATAAAAATAATAAAATGCTCATTGATTTATTTTAGTTTTAAGATTTTTATTTAGCGTGGAGAGCAAACATTAAACTTAAAATACGTAATTTGAAAAACATTGCCATAATAGTTTTTATAGCGCAAATAAAGTGACCGCATTTTCAATGCTACTCTCAATTATATATAGAATGCATACTTATAGAAATAGATCATTACAAATAAATATAAACTGTTAATATCTTATAATACCTATTAGACATGGAATCAAGCCTCAAAATCATACTTGTTACCAATATCATTTATAATTAGAAAGTAATATTAGGATATAACCACAAGTAAGCATTAATTTATAACCACATATTAATGTTTATTTTTGTATTTTTAAAATAATCATGTAGATATAAATATTGTGGAAGTTTGCTATTGTATTAATTATTATATTGTATTATTTAGATTGAAGATATAAAATTAAGTAGAAGTCGGGTATAAAAAGAAGAGATAATATTATGTACTGAGCGAAACCTAACCGTGAAAAGAGGACCAAGTTCCAGACCCCCTCCCAAAAAATGTTAGTCTATTAAAGCTTTTATTTTGATTGCTTATCACTTGGACAGTATCTGAATGAAGCATATAACAGACTTGGCCTCAATGTAAAATATCACTTCTTTGATAGCTTGACATATTTTGAGAGGGGGGCAGGAACTTTTTTGTATTCTTCTGAGTTCTCTCCTACCCATCACACTCGTAACTCCTATGTGAGAACACATGACACTTTATATCTCATTCAGAAACTGACTAAGTTTTAAGCGATAATAAAAAAGAAAAAGAGAAGTGTTGCTCATGAAAGTATAAGTGAAGTTAGGTTTTGGACTAAACAAAGAACAGAATTGGTCACAATATACGTATCACTATATTGATAGGCTGACATTTTGGGAGGGGTGAGAGTAGAAGTTAAGTGAGGTTATGGACTAAAGAAAGAGCAGAATTTATCACAATATACATATCACTATATTGATAGGCTGACATTTTGGGAGGGGTAAGAGTAGAAGTTAAGTGAGGTTATGGACTAAAGAAAGAAAAGGATTGGTCACAATATACAAGTTCGCTGTATTGGAAGGCGATAGGCTGACATTTTTGAAAGGGGGTCTTAAACTTAGCCTTTTTTTTCATGGTTACGTTTTTGCTGAGGATATTATTCATTTTTGCTGAACCTTTCAGCTCGTAGGCTTCAGCATCTTAGGCGTCGTCTTTTTTACGAGGCACAATATAGCAGGACTATTGTACTTTCCCCGTATATACTAAACCGACGAAGAATAACTCGTGTATAGAGTGTAGAATATTTACGATATTACTTATAATTATTATTATTATTACTATTGTTACTATTATAGAAATTGTTAGAATTATTATACATGATAAACTGGTATGCTTGCTGAGACTTGATTAGTAATTGAATTTGAGCCAATAGTACTAATCTTAATAAATAAATCAGGTAAGGAAACTATCTCTCTCCAAATGATCCTTTTTAATTTAGTATTTATTATTTAGTTTTATAATGCTATACGACAACTTTGCCTCTCACGATTTTGTTTTTATATATCAAAATATATATCATAAGTAAGGGTGAATATGAAAGAAGTTTATTTACACTAATACGTAAAGTAATTAAATAAAGCAAGTTCTAGATGGTTTTCCTACACAATGTGGACTTCCATTATTTTTTTTAATTGATCTCTTAATTAATGTTTACTTCTTTCATAAAAACCACTGATCTTTAAAAGCTTAAAGCTAATTAAAAAATGTACAAGAAGAACAGTTTATACAGATCCTTTTTAGCAAACTAAGTGTTTTAATATGTGTAAATATTTATAATTAGAAAAACTGAGCATAATACTAGAATCATTATACTACTAGATTAAATTTCCATGTATAATGTTAATCTTAATTAATGTTATAATCTTATGTGTTTGTATAATCATGAGTAATACTCATTATAAAAAAATTTAAAAAAAAACCTTTGTACTGCAGTAGTTTGTAAGTAAAAAAATCAGTCGCAGAAGGCAATCAGCCATACGCCAAATACACCTAGAGATTTTTTTTACCTTATCTCTATTTCAGTATCAGCAAAAATATGTATGAACGCTAATTTGTACCTCTATTTTGATTTTGTAAATTGATATATTAAATAAATATGCATAATTGTTGAAATTTACAAGTTATTATTTTGTATCCCCATATCCTAATTTTTGATAGTCTCATTTAATTTTTTGGTAATTTGCGCCCTTAATTGTATCATTTTTAAGTTTTAAACTGACATTCAATCATGCAGTGGGTTTAATGGGACTTGGTTTGTTTAAAAATCACTGTTTTATGATATTCTTATTTATATAATCGAGTGGTGTCCCGATGACGGTGACGACTCACCTCGAAATTATTTTGTTATTCCTAAGCTAACGTAACCACATTTATTCTAATAAAAATAAATGTTATTTTTGATTTGTTGGTCTTCAAATAGATATAACATACCTAAATAGATATCTAAATTAATTTATTTAATTTTACTTTTTCTTCTAAATATAAAATTAAGTTTGTTGCCTCAGGCTTCAACAGTGTCGGATAAAAAATTTCTTATCAACGAGTGCACTGTTCTCATAATAAAGAGTCCCCTTCATCGTTGTATATTTTTTTAATATTTTGTAGGTACAATATGCTAGTAGACCTATTCCTCAAAAATTCGAGATGGAAGTTTAGAACTTTTGTGTAGTTAGTGGAATAGAAGGATTGACTAGCATATAATACACGGTTTAATGCATCTATATATTCTTGATAAGAATGCTTTGTCGATGTTATCCTTGAAAGTCTGGTTAACTTGGATGGTAAGATATTTTTCACGGATGGTGTCACAATCATAGGGTGTCACACAGGGAATCCTTGGTACTCTATTGGACCGGTTCTTTTCATTGTGTACACATTTTCTTCTGAAGCTTTTTAACCAAAAATAGAAAACTCTTCAAGGTCTCTATATATTGCAACGTAATTTATTTAACAAGAAAACTATATTAAAACGAGAATAGAAGTTGTTATAGACTTAAAACCAAAGGTATATTGATAAGGATTAGATAACTTTACTTCAGATCACCGTTCAGGTTTATGTTCACTCTCAAATCTATGTAAGAGCTACATTTAAAAAGAAGATGCCAATCTCAATAATCAGTCTTAGTCGTGATTCTTAGCATCAAAGTGAGGCAAGCAAAACAATGTGGATATTAGTTAGGTTGATAATAATATTAATATATATAATTTAGGTTGATTAATGAGTTGTCATTAAAAAGTAATCGGTAAATGAATTAAGGGTAATCATAGGTTTAATGATTATCCTACTTTTTTTATAACTTAGTATAAATTATTTACCGGAAAATAGTGTTCACGTATTATATTATTTGCTTAAACATTTCTTATCACGCTTTTCTCGAAATATATAATACCTATATATTTTTTTACTTTAAATCAATAAAGTCCTTCACGTTGAAAATGAAATGTTATTGCATCTGTTTTAATGCATTTTTATATAATTCCTTATTTTACTTTATGATGGATTAACTTTTGAATGTTGAATGTGGGGAAGTTTCAAGTAATCCCACATTAAAATCTCCTTATTCTTGCTTAAAGATAAAACGGAAAAATTGTGCACACAACGATAGCCCCATTCAATAGCATCATATGAAATGAGTTTTTAAACACTAAAATAATATCACATGTCTATCATTGCCAAAAGTTATTAATAAGAAAATTATGTGGCCGCACCTATGCCAATAACGCTTTATCCCATCGTTCATATCTCCAGAGCGATATGGAAATCTTAAGGATTAGAGACTACCTACAAGTATAATTCAAGATTACAAGTATAATTCACTATAGTGTGCAAGTATAATGAATCAAGTAGAAGGCAAAGGACAGATATTCAACATAGCGGTGGATCTTAAGATACTGACTGACGGGGTGGTACTTTTGGAGTAGAGATAAATATTGATGCAAGAAGAAAGAAGAAGAGGGAAAGATGAGCCGTCATTTGAAGACAGAGGTCCTTATGTGGTTACAATTGCTTTGGGTGGTAGTTTTGTGGCATGTTATTATTTTGTATATTATAAGTAAAATATGCCGGTCTAAAGCAATGGTTCTTACGGGAGTACCTTCTATGGGAGGTTCTAAATCTTATAGATAACCAAGACTCCTCAAATATCTTAAAATATGTTAAAAACAAGAACGATTAAGGCAATAAGACGTTTGGGTTCATGTAATTATGGACAGACAAAAAATAAATAGGCTCTCTATTTTAAGAATATACTAAAACACACAAATAAAATAAACTAAACTCACAAGATATTCATTTGAAATAAGTCAATTCGTTCCACTCTTAAAACAGATTAGAAGGGTAGTACTTTTGTTTCCCTTAGCTAACATTAATATATTAACCATATGTTTCAAACCATTGATAAATTAACGAATCAGATGAAAGATAACATTGTTTTAACATTGTGATAACGCAAGTTTTATAAGCAACATGCGTGACACTCACATTAAAATATATCTGAGTTACACTCAACATTCAACAATTAATGGTCATTCGTAATAAAATAGTTATTGAGATACATAATGACATCACAGAGTAATTAGCAAAGATTAATGATTGGTTTATATCACTTCATATATATTTTTCTACAAAATAAGTACATACGTATTTTTTAAAAATGTAAACGATACTTTAAGATGAAGATTTGTATGCTTAACAGGGAGCTGGATATGCATATAGATAAATTCATATAATATTTATGATAGCAATCTAACACCATTTGAATTATGGCTTAATAAAAGCTGTCCCCTTTTTATAGTCGTCTAAATACAACAGAAGTAATATAACAGCTATATTTTTTGTAGTAAGTACGATTTGCTCAACAAATTTTAAACACAATAATAATACAGGCGAAAAAGGTCATATAGATAGATATTTTATACATATAGATAGATATAACAATAGAGATAGACATTATACATAAATTGATAGATATTATTATACGTATATCGATAGGTAAAACATATATACAAAATGCATTTAATACATAAAGATAAAGTAATAACTATTTATTGTCTATTTGTTTTAGTTATATTTCTGAAATGAATCGCGAAAGATCATTGACCATTGAACTTGAAAACGAAGAAATATACGAAAATAAAAATAAAATCTCGGCGATCTGTATTATCCAACTATCTAAAATGACCTTGGATGAATATTTCGTGATCTGATTGTGGATCTGATGTTTCAACAAGCTCGAACTGTCAAAGCTAATGATCCATCTGTCAGACAAGTCAGTCATTAGTTAGTCTTCCGTGACTGTCAGTCTAACTATAAGAATACGATCCTACGAAATATTCAATTCAACGCCTTCTTCTTTTCCTCCTCTGCTACAGTTTATATTACATGTAATTAATTTCGACTCTCCTATGTTTTAATATGTAATGTTTGGTTATTTATTTATGAAATATAATTATTATTAAAAATAAATTTTAAATTAAAACAATACCTCGATATATACTGTTTATACTAAATTATACTGTACAATACAATTTCATTACATTAAAACCAGGTCACGTGATATAAAAAAAATGTACCATGCGTACAAGGTAATCCAACAGGTATAAATTATTTATTATCATGCTTTATTTTTAATTTTAATATATTAATAAATCAAAGAAACCTAATGGTTAACTAAGATTTTTATTTAGAGTAAAATTAAACTACTATTTAAAACATAGTTTTAGTTATCCGGCCTAGAAGGACCAAAACTAAATGTTTAACAGTTTAGCCACATCTGACTCCAAATAATTAAATCTCTTATAGGACAAAACAAAATATTTAATCTGACTCCTAATATTTATATTTAATTAGAGGATAAAATTGCATTATATACGAGCCTAATAAACTATGTTAAATAAGAAGGAAAAACTAAATGCTTAGCACTCTGACCCCTAATAATTATGTTTAATACGACAAAACTAAATGAATCTGACTCCTAATCTATAATCTTCCTAATCTTAACCTGAATCCTAATTATCTGTAATAATAGGAAAAAACTCTCTTTTTAACGAGGAATATATTTTAAACTTTAATTGAAATGCCAAAGCTAGTTGTTTAAATCGAGAACCAACAGTTAAGACAGGTTTAAATATGACTCGATTGGAAACATTCTATAAATAGTTAATAAATTAAATTCTTGGTGCAACAAGAAACGACAATTTTATAAAATAATATCTCGTACGAAGTTTGTAAGATAAATATCGAGAGTATTAATTTCATAAAATTTAAATAGGTTAATCAAAATAATAAATAGGCTCAAAAAAATTGAGCGTCAAGACAGACAACGGAACCACAAATGTTCCTTGAGGTCTGAAACGGATTTCTGTCTTGGAATGTTTAAAATCGAAGACATAGAAATGTTCGTTCTTCAGAACTATAACATAGCTTCCGTTATCTTCGATAAAATGCACACCAATTTTTGTTAATTTTACAAAATTATTGAGTAAAAATAAATACATAGGAATCACAATTGATCTACGCGATATATTTATCATTAAAATTATAGGAAACCTTGCCAAAGAAACAAAAAAAGGCTCAGAAGTTATTAAATGATTTTTCAATGCTAATTCACCATGAAGGAGACATGCCATGCATTTATGGACTGAACAAAGAGTCAAGTGTGACTGAATAGACTACGGACAACTAATATATGCAGAAATAAGGAAATAAAATAGACATAAAGCGTTCAGTTATTGATATGATAATTTAGCATCAATAGCGGTATAAAGCTAGAGTTGATAAATACATAACATTATACTTGTTTGTCCCACATATTTAATCTGAGTTTGAGGAAACTTGGAAAATAAAAATTACCATAAAAATATAATATTTAGCGATACTGATATGTTTATTATTAGTTTGAATGGGGAGATAAAAATTTCACAAAAAAAAATTACTTTCTAGTAATTACCGATAAAAAACATTGTGACCCCCCGGGGGATTCGAACCAGGGACCCTTTTTATTTATTTATTTTATTTTATATAGAGCAGGACGGAGGACTAATGAAATGTTATTTCATAATATAATAACGTTTATGCTTAATAATCTATGAAACTCTAGAGCGAAACAGTCTGCAGACTTTTTTGTCTTAATAATCTATGAAACTCTAGAGCAAAACAGTCTGCAGACTGTTTTGTCTTAATAATCTATAAAACTCTAGAGCAAAACAGTCTGCAGACTGTTTTGTCTCAATAATCAATGAAACTATAGAGCAAAACAGTCTGCAGACTGTTTTGTCTTAATAATCTATGAAACTCTAGAGCAAAACAGTCTGCAGACTGTTTTGTCTTAATAATCTATGAAACTCTAGAGCAAAACAGTCTGCAGACTGTTTTGTCGCCAGCGTGCGGGGGCCCTAAAATTTTATTTAATTCTCCACTATTTGTTTTTTATCAGTAGTTAAGTAATTGTGTGCACAAGAATACTAACGATCAAGTCACGCCATGCTCAAGTTATTCATTAATCGGTAAAGTTCTAAAAATAATAATTGACACAATTCGGATTTATTTCAATTTATACACTTTTTTGTGGGGGAAAAAAATAAAAATAAATCAGTTTAGCTTTGCTATAAAAAAAAAAAATAATAATAAAATTGGAAAAACTGCCATGCCACCAATAAATTATTTGCACAAATTACGAAAATATATGATATCCGAAAAAACAACCATTATTCAAGCTTGAAAAAAGGGAACACACTTGCACTTCGATAAAATACAAAAAAAGTAATTTATAAATTTAAACTGTATAAACATACCAAAAAAAGGGACGAAGGAAAAGGTCAAATCGTGTTAGGATTTTGAACTCGAATACAAAAATCTTCAAAAAGTTGTTTTTTTCTCTCTTTCTCCGTTTTTTACACCTAAATAATCCGTTAATCTGGTACAGGATTAGAAAAAACAGTAAATTTAAAATCGACATAATACAAGATTCATTTATTATTTTTATTTTCATTTCTTATGCAGATTCTTTTGTAAATGTCAATCTATTGTTATGGTAAATAAACGTAAAGCGCGGATATTGGTTATGTGGATATAGATTGGAAATTAAACCCGTTTTCTTACTCTCAGACACATAGTTTATGTTACTTATGCATTCTCAATTTTCAATAAATAACATACATTTTTTAAAAAAATATATATATTATATAGCGTTTTAACATTTAAAAAAAAAAAAGTAAATTATTTATTTTCTATCATATTGATAGTCCAGGAGGTAGCATGCAAAATTCTCACACCAAGCTACACATTTGTGTATATGTTAATTTTTTTTTTTAGTGCTTTCTTGGAATATGTGGTCGTCTAAGTTCATCTAGCTCTAAGTTCGACATAGCTCCGCAATGAGCTTTAAAAAAAAAAAAAAAAAAAAAAAAAAAAAAAAAAAAAAAAAAA
>KZ651759.1:113659-124263 GCA_001010745.2 Gerris buenoi
GGTAACGGAAGCTATGTGATCGTTCTGAAGAACGAAAAAATTTTAGGTCTCCGATTTCAAAAATTCCAAGACAGAAATCCGTTTCAGACATCAGGGATCATTTTTGGTTCCGTGTCTGTCTGTCCATAAATTTTTGCGAACCACCATATCTTAAAAACTACACGTTCAATTTTAATGAAATTTGGGTGGTAGGTCATAATTAGCCCATTGTTGGTCCCATTTAAGTTTTAACCTTCTGCGCCTAATTGTTTCTATTCCACAGGCGCACAAACATACATTTATTTACACCTATAGCTTCAAAAGTACTAATCTGATTTGAATGAAACTTTTATAGTTTATAGAAAGTAACCCGAAGATAGCCCCAGATTAATTTGAACTGTCTACGTTCTTTAACTTTTGCTAAATTGATACTTTAATTCTTTTAAAATATCAAAACAATTTTGACACATTAAAAAAACGGGAAACTAACAATTAAACTAGTTTGACAATAATGGCTTGTAAAAGAATAAATACAATAAAGTACGAGGATAGGATGCGAGGAAGCTATGTGCCACACCAATTGGCAGTTGTTTTTTTTTATAAATATAAATGGTTTTTAAGATGCTACTAAAATTATTAATATAAATATATGGAAGCAAAATGATTCACGATTTCTTCCTTGAAGCTCCAATATAAACTAATCCGTTCACTTCACTAGTTACTTATAAATCTTAAGACAATATTATTTTTTTATGAAATATAACTATGTATAAATGTTTGAGGACGTGTAAACACATTATGGAAGTAAAGCTGGGCTAGAGATGACATTTAATCTAGTTGAGATAAGAATAAGTTAAACTTAGGCACTCTATGAGAACGAGTGACTGCTCCGTATCCCTCATAATCAGATTCAGTCGTGACTACCTCTCATAGCCAGTCTAAATTCTAACTACGACCTTAAACTCTCCTCAACAGTATAACAACTAGTGGAGTGTATGAGAATCAATGTGTTTCTTCTTTTAAACCTAGTGGTCAATCGTTGCGGACAAGTTAAACCATTAGTTGCTTATGTTAAAATGAAAGATATAATGTTCTCATCAATGAACAAATGTGCAATTCTTAACTCTGCAATGTCTCGATTCTAACTCTGACTTATAACGCTGCTCAACAGTATAACAACCATCGGAGAATTTAAGAATGCATTTTTTCTTTTTTTAAACCTAGTGGTCAATCGTTGCGGACAAGTTAAACAATTAGTTGCTTATGTTAAAACGAGATACACAATCTTGTGCATAATCTCCTGTTATGCGCAGGGAAATGATGACAACAATCGCACAGATATTGAACAATCGAAACATTTAAAACCTATTTTTGTGTCATAAAATAACTGTACAGTATAAATTACATTCTAAATTTATAATATACAATATAATACAGACAACTAATTCAGTAATAATATATTACTGTTACATAGTTGGGGCAATTTAAAGATATACACTAATAATTAAATTCTATTGTTCTAATAATTTGTATTTAACAAGATTTAATAAAAAAAAATACAAAACATATTTAATCTCATAGCTTCCAATAACATCGTGTATCGACTATAAAATAATTTATATACACTCTTATTGGACCTTGAACACTCTTTCCAATAATATATGAATGGAGTTTACAACTGTATTTATTTATTAATCGATACTTTATTTATTACATTAAGAATAAAAATAAAAAATAAAAAGTAATAACATTGTTAGATTTGTATTTGGTACATTACGCCTTTAGGTTTAAGTTACAAGATGAAATCTTAATCCTTCTTAATCCTCCTACAGATATCGATAAATCATAAAACCCAAATTCAATTTTAAAGACAGGTTCTGATTTAAACTTCATCTATATATATAAGTATACATATATATTTAGTATGTTTTTTTATTATCTTTTTCTTCTTAAAACAAAAATCGTTGCTCTCTTTCATCTTGAACCGACAAAATTTATGACTTGACATTTGAATACAATCTCCTAATAAATCATTATTTTTTGTTAAATATTGTATTTTTGGTCGGGTGGTTAATAGGAATATGTTTGGGATCTTATGAAAAATATAATAAAAGGTCAATAATCTTTATTAAAATTAAAAATTTGAAGTTGTTTTTAAAATTTTAAGGAAACGATGGGAAAAGAAAATACATAGTCAATTAGTGTGGCACATAGCTTCCTCGCATCCTATCAAGTACTTTATTGATTATATGCTGTAATAAACCATGATTGTCTAATTTATTTAACTGTTTCCCTCGATTATAAATCAGTCAAAATTGTTTTGATTTTGCTTCCGAGCATGCCGAAGGTGACGGAAGCTATAAGACCGTTCTGAAGAACAAAATATTTTTTATGTCTCCAATTTCAGAAATACCAAGACAGAAATGCGTTTCAGCCATCAGGGAATATTTTCGGCTCCGTGTCTTACTCACTTGACTTGAATGAAAAACTTCAATTCATGTAAGAAATCAAAATAACCTGGACAGTTTTAATAAATTCGGAGAAATCTAAATAAATTTGACAATTAATGGGCAGTAAAAGCATAAAATCATTAAAATATACGAAATAGGACGCGAGGAAGCTATGTGCCACACTAATTGGCAGATTATTGTATATGAAATAAAGTATGAATTAAGAAAAAGTTAAAGAGTGCAGTTGAAATTAATCTGGTGCTATTTGCGGTCAATTTTCGACAAACCATCCAAATTTTATAAAAATCTAATGAGTACTTTTAAAGATATACCTACAGTAAATAAATTTTATGTTTATGCGCACGTTGCGTTGTAGAGAAACAAATGGGCGCAAAAGGTTGGGGGCGTAGGATACATGGGACCAACTATGGGCTAATTATGATCTACCATCCAAATATCATTGAAATCAAATGAGCAATTTTTAAGATATTTTGGTTCGCAGATTGAGTGACAGACAGACGAATTAATATTTTAAATGTCAATCCAAGCCAGCCAAAGTTAGTTTATAAGCATATGCTTATAACTAACCTATACTGTCCATCCCTTGATTTATAAATTAAATTTATTAATATTTTATTATTATAATTAACACTTAATATTATGAAATATCAATAGAATGATCAAGATTTATTTCAGTATAATTAAGTTCTATACTAAGTTTTTGATTAATTCAGCATAATTAAATTCCGATTGAAAAAGATGACGTGCATACTAAAGCGCTATAAAAGTTCAAGTTCACAGTAGCGACATTATTAAACTAATCATAGTCATTAAAAACAAATTGCATATTAAAGGCTCGGTATAAACTGGTTTCCCGCCCCGGTGAACCTTATCAATATTCATAATATAATTATTAAATCAACGAAAATGTTTGTATTTAAAAGATTTTTTTTTTCTATTCTACGAAGATAGGACAAGGTATTTAATACAAATAATCTAGTAAACATAAATAATAAGCATAAATAAAGGCATTTTAACAAAGTAAATACTTTGTCAGTAGGGCTAAGAAAGTTGTTTTAGATAGATGAAATAAATTATTAAAGAAAATTATAGATAAAATAAAATATCAATCAATCTATAAAAGACCTAGGAAGTGTAAAATTACCCTCTTTTATTTTACAGTACTTTCAAGAATTCAGCTGGGACCGGACCAACTTATTTCTATATTGATATGTGTAAACATGTTTTTCATAATGTCTTCAATACAGGGAGGGAAACGCGGACTTAACATTCTTAAAATGAGGTCTTTATTAACCACATAAATTGTTATTAATACGATGACACGTTTAAATTACAGAAAAAAAACTGAAATAAATGAATTAGTTCATTGACAATAGATCAATGATTTCACATTATTTTTTAAAGGTAAAACTGATCCCAAAATTGTTCTACTTAGATGATATAGAGCTTAAAATTATATTAGATTATTAAAAATATAGTATTAGTAGTTCAGGTTCCTCGAAATGTAAAGATAAACTTTATTGTAACTAGAGTTTTTTTTAACTGCTATAAGAAGTGGCTATTTAGATTTGAAAGAACTTATAAGTATCAGTTAAGATCAAGGATACGGACATAAAAGGAAAGAATTACAGAACAGCACGAAATGGTCAGAATGTTTTGCATGCGAAGAGCCAGTCTCTTGATTTTCCAGCATCATCTGAAACTGTTTCTTGAAAGAAGTGTGGTATTAAGATGCTGAGGTACTCTATCGTTTTCCACGATGTAGCCGATGTCGGGGGAGCTAAGAGCCTCCCAGTGTGGGAGGAGATCGGGAGGGAGTCGCTAGTTCCAACGTCGTGCCCATGCCAGTACGGCACATCACGAATCGGCCAAGGCCAATAGCAGGGCCTTCCACTGCGCCAACCTCTCCCACCATCCTCTGGATACAATGTCAAGAACGGCTCACAGAGAAGAACGAGCGGGGAGTTTCGCCCCGGAGGAAATATCGGCGCAACCCTGGGTCGTCATTCCCCTCTAGCTGCACTGTAACTCTTCTGATCTCAACCTAACACAAGACGTGAACCGCTCCTCCTACAACCCGGACCATTCTTCGACTCCGCCACTTCATTCTAATATCCATCCAGTTCTAAATAACACCATCACGCTTCCCAGATAACTTGTCCTTCTTCCTTCAAACAGTTCAAACCTCTATACGTGTATCGCATCTCAGACAGCATAAAAGAGTTACATAAACATACCCTTGATTTAGACTTATGCTAAAACTGACTCTAAACATCGCGTCTATGCTAATTTTATTTCTGCATGCTCTTTCTATAAGCCTTCTCTTATTCTTGTACCACTGAAGACACAACACATTAAATATTCTATCTTAGTCATTGAGTTCTACAAAGAGAAATAACATTTCAATCAAATTAAAGAATGGAACACGAAAAAAATGTTATACTAATACTATTGCCTATCAAATAACACTCGTAGACGTAAAAAGATTTAAAAATGTAGCGTCCTCATAGAAATTAACCTAAAAAGTGTTTAAGCATGTGTGAGTTATTAAATTAAAAAAATTAACTTTAATTTTATATAAATAAAATAACAAAATAGTTGAAACTGACATATTATGTATAGAATAAATTTTGCTGCAACACTAATAATGTTACTGCGGCAATGTACCATCATTGTCATAAAACACGAACATGAGATTAGCAATACAAAAATCCTCAATATGGATCTGTAATGAGGCAACTTTTCATTATTTATTATCATTAACGCTCTCATAGTCTCATTTAAGTATGTAAGGTTGATAAATGATAATAGTGAGGTAAAACCTTAATATTATGATCACAAATTAGAAATGCCGACATTTTTCTCTTCTTTAAGACTACTTATATTTGTTAAATACCATGCAGTAAAATTTAATCCACAGACTTGTTAGCCTGACTTGGCAATTATTTCACAAATCCTGTCAAGAAACTGTCATTCTTGGGCTATGATTGGATAAAAAAGATTTTATCGTTTTTCAGGACCCGACCAGGAATACAGGATAGAGAGACGAACTCAAAACTCTTTCATAGTACATTGACCTGTCCATAATTCTTGGATCCCCACCCAAAAAAATATATATAATTCTTGATCCCACCCCTTATTCTTTATTATTTTCGTTGCCTCATTATAAAAAAGCATCCTGTTTTAATCTTATAAACTACCTATCATTTTTAAATATGCCTTGCACACATAGTAATTGCTTAGAGGGTAATGATTATAACAGTCTTACCACTTTAAGATGATAATGGCATGTAAAAAAAAAAAATCTAACAATGAACATTCCATTAATAATTCTCAAACTGAGGCATATACACATAGGCGGATGAACTTTTAACTATTGCAGATAATGAATATATTATACATATATATATATAAGATGACGTGCATACTAAAGCGCTATAAAAGTTCAAGTTCACAGTAGCGACATTATTAAACTAATCATAGTCATTAAAAACAAATTGCATATTAAAGGCTCGGTATAAACTGGTTTCCCGCCCCGGTGAACCTTATCAATATTCATAATATAATTATTAAATCAACGAAAATGTTTGTATTTAAAATTTTTTTTTTTCTATTCTACGAAGATAGGACAAGGTATTTAATACAAATAATCTAGTAAACATAAATAATAAGCATAAATAAAGGCATTTTAACAAAGTAAATACTTTGTCAGTAGGGCTAAGAAAGTTGTTTTAGATAGATGAAATAAAT
This sequence comes from Gerris buenoi, assembly GCA_001010745.2. Taxonomy (NCBI): domain Eukaryota; kingdom Metazoa; phylum Arthropoda; class Insecta; order Hemiptera; family Gerridae; genus Gerris; species Gerris buenoi. The sequence continues at coordinate 119,860 of KZ651759.1, forward strand.
TATTAAAGAAAATTATAGATAAAATAAAATATCAATCAATCTATAAAAGACCTAGGAAGTGTAAAATTACCCTCTTTTATTTTACAGTACTTTCAAGAATTCAGCTGGGACCGGACCAACTTATTTCTATATTGATATGTGTAAACATGTTTTTCATAATGTCTTCAATACAGGGAGGGAAACGCGGACTTAACATTCTTAAAATGAGGTCTTTATTAACCACATAAATTGTTATTAATACGATGACACGTTTAAATTACAGAAAAAAAAACTGAAATAAATGAATTAGTTCATTGACAATAGATCAATGATTTCAAATTATTTTTTAAAGGTAAAAGTGATCCCAAAATTGTTCTACTTAGATGATATAGAGCTTAAAATTATATTAGATTATNAAAAAAAAAAAGAGAGGAGGGACAACAAAAAAGCAATTTTCACGCTATTTTTATATCTTATTTGACACTACACTGACACTACGATAATTATCGGCGTTTGGCTTAATCAGATTTATTGTCTTCAGTCATCAATATCACAAAAAAATAGATTTTTTTTTTTGCAGAAAAATTATAATCATATGGTTAAATTTGTATTTAAATGGAAAGCATTTGAGAATTTATTAATCAAAATCGTTGTAACCGTTTTTGTGAATTTTGATTTTTTTTTTTTTTTTTTTTGGGAGGGGGATCCCAAATTTAGAGCTAAACACAACCAAGATTTCCTCGGGGTATGATGATTTTTAAACATGTAAGCCAAATTTCATCGTAATTTTAAAAACCACAATTTTGAACTCAGGGGACCGAAAAACGTAAAATTTCATAAAAATCTCAAAACGAATTAGCACTCCAACACAATATTTTCTCTTCGAATATACTATATACATGAAAACGTAGAAAGAAGCTAAATTATGGGAGGAATTTTTTCGGAGTGTATAAGTTATATAACTGATTATATTGCTATAATAGAAGGGTGGCTTACTAAATGGCTCGAAACTATTTTGTATCAAATATTAGCTACCGTACTACTTGTAGACAAGTAGTACTACTTTTGTCTACAAGTAGTACTATATTCTTTTGTTTGCCAAAGTAATATCTGATGTGTTTTCTATATGTATGTGTAAATATGTAATAAATGGTTATTATATTATTATTAGCTACCGTGGTTTGTGACGGTAAACTTATGATTTCTGCCTATAATCTTTATTAACTACAATGCATTTTCTTACGCTTTAGTGTATCCTTGAATTTAATTCTAGAAGTGGAAACAGAATTTATTGAATACCAAATATATTTTTAATATATAATTTGATTTGAACATAATTTTAATTATGAATTTATCAAATATAATTTATTTCAACAAGTGATATGAACGATTCATTATATTTAATATCCTCTTTTTATGATCGGTTTGCTTCAAAGTCTTAATAATCATTATAAAACTGCAAAAGCCCATAAGCTAAACTTCCAGCAGCAGTCAGATTTATGAAATAAACAATATTTTATGTGAGTAGAAATTAAATTTATTTATTGTATAGAAAGTTGGATTGCATGTCTGGAAGGTTAAGGTAATAAGTTAGATATCAGAGTATCTAAGAGTATTAAGAGCACGACCCACGATTCCTAACCATATTAGACCACCCGCACTCCACGCTCCAAAAATAAACCCTAACTAAAACACAATTCATATTTCTTAGCTTTAAACCAAATCCCGCCATTTCAGTGTCCTTGTTGGGCAACGAAGATCTTAAGAAAGCTAATAAGTCCTGAATACGTATCTCGTTTTACTGCCTCTTTGTCTATCTGCACCCTCTATAGTTGTTAAATAACAATTTAATATAACACTGTGATAACTCTAAAGGTGAATTTTAGGGCACATCAAGTCATTATTAACGATTCAAATTGTTAAGTTTTAGGTAGAATTCTATTCATACTACGGAAAGATTAAATTTTAATTTAAAATTTAACGACGGGAGATATACAGAGAAAAATAGACTCCAGCACCGAGACTCGAACTGAGACCAACTGAGCTAAACTGGAGAATGATTTTTTTCTCATTATTAACATAAATATCTTGCTTATGAAAAGCTGCACCTTGGCAATACTTTCTTTTATATATTATAAGCCCTTAGGCCCTTGGTAACTGGCTTAATTAAATATGTATATCTATAAAAAAAAATAGAATTAAGCAAATTAATTTCGATATCAATTCAGATAAGTTATTATACAGGGTGTATCGATTTCAGATGGACAGAAAAAGGGGTATATCTACAGTTCATTTGGAGCAAAAAAGTTTATATAAGCTATAGTCCAATTCTCAACGGTGCAGAATTGACTGTGTTAAAAACAATCGACCTTTATCTTATAAAACTGAAATAACTAAAAAAAATATATTTATCTTGGAACAATGAATGAACAATCATTGGAAAGAGCAGGAAATGTCATATAAAATAATGAATGTTTTAGTTGACTTGTTGCATTTTTAGTGTGACCCAGAGCTGCTTCAACACAAACAAAAAAAACATCTGAAGAACTTTAAGCCCACTTATCGATATAACCTGAATGGGAGAAATGCGTACAAAGTTAGGAAAAGTTGGCGCTTTTAATAAGCATTAACACGATACCAAATACTTCAAAATATTCCAACTCTAAGTGGGTGAACAAACCATCGTTGTAGAAAAAAACATGTCGTGCTTGCCGCTGGTGAAGGGCAAAGAAACGTGACATTATCAGCTGTGGCATCTTTGACAAAAATATGTCGAATGTGCATTGTTCAAGGTGGCAGCTATTTTGGGCAGCTTCTGCCTTGAGATACCATGGTAATATGGTAAGTATATTTTAAAATAATATAGAACTGCTAGTTAGAGAACTAAAATTTCAATTTAATTTTAATTAAATACTTTGTTTCTCTGAGATTTTTTTTTTTTGTGTGTGTGTGTAAATATATTTCTTTAGATTGTTACTCCCTTGAGTTTTTGTTTAGAGTATAAATGACATTTCCGTACACTTTATACTGAGGAAAAATGGGTGATAAAAATGAACCTCGCCGACGGGAAATCCAAATACAAAATATCTTCGGTGACGCCGGCGCCGTGCTTCTTTCTTTATTATAATCATTTGAATCTTTGACTTTTTTTTATTTCATCAAAATATTTTTAGATTATACATACTAAATTTTGCGCAGTTATACAATCCAATAGATATTGATGGTAACTAACCAGTTAAGAGTCTCTGAACAAATAAATCAAATGAACTTAAGATTATATTTATTCTGAATCCGTTCTATAAAGTGAGGAAAAAAATAAAGATGACATCCTGTTTGCCTTATACACTTTGCTACAATGCATTAAACAATGCAAAATAAATATCGCTTAGTTAATCCAGGCTACATCACGACACTCCACAATTAATACAGTAGGTGATCAAGCGTGACTGAAACCTATAATTCAAGGTTAACGAAGATGACACCTTACTATCTTTCTTAGTAATAAATCAATACAGTTTAATGCACATTGACCTCAGCATTGATATTTAGATAAAGCCATTCAGGGTCGATAACTCTAAATATATATTTAACATACTTCACTCCAAATCAATTGATAAATTAACTGTATTTATATGTAAAAGTAAATAAACAACAATTCAATATTAAATAAACTGTTTTTATCTATTGATAAATAAAGGTTCTCTTCTTTTAATGTGTCTTTTAATTTCTCAAATAATTTTAGTAAATCTTTAAAAAAAATGTCAAGTGTATGCTAGTCAGCACACAGTGAGGGTCCGTAGGCAACACTGTTCTGTTTAAGTAGTACCATATTGATGGTGTTTTTGAAAATACTAATAAGCTTACTATGAACTATCCTATGGGTCTGATATTCTCAAAACACATAAACAAACTTCTGATGAAATTTGTATGCCATTGAACCGGAAAAAAGCCATATAAATACACCGAAAAGACCATAATTATAAAATAACCGTATTTTGCCGATAAAAAATAATTTTTTTTTTCGAAATTTCCAAAAAGTGGTATCTTTACTTTTGGTATGTTAATTCAATAAAGTTTTTTATTTATTTATTTATTTATAAGAAGGTTCAGGATGTTTTTCAGATTTTTTGCACTTCACATAAGCGAGATAGAGGGGGGGGGGGGGCAAGTTTCCCACCCACTTCAAACGTGCCTACGCTCGCCCTATCAAAGTTATAACCAAAGAATTATATATTTTTGTAATCAGCTCGACGTACCCTTTAATATGATACCCCTCACGATGTCGAAAAAAATAAAACAAATTTAACCCTTAAGTTTGTTTACCCTAAATTTTTTGATTTTTTTTTTTTTTATTTAAGTCGCTATATTTTTAACATGTGTGGGTAGGTACAAGACATATACATGCCAAATTTCAAAGTCATCGGA
>KZ651759.1:130099-152080 GCA_001010745.2 Gerris buenoi
AATTTTTAAGTGGGATATTAAATGAAAGCTGGTGAATGGTAGGTTATAAATATACATATGCTTTTTTTTAAATTTTGAGCTCTTTATTGGTTTATGAGTTAAAATATACTCCCCCCCCCCCAACCACTATATAACGGCTGGTCCTTAAAATTTCAAAATTATTTATTGTTATACCTTATGCTGGGGCGATGATCATTTCCAGAAAAAAATGAATTTATCTTGTTATTATTACCGATAAAAAACATTGTGATCCCCCGGGGGATCGAAAGAAAGTTGTATAAAAACAAAAGAAATTACAAATTGAGACAGTACACTTATAAAAAGCCGATGCAATTTGCTCTATGATAAGTTTGATAAGCTATTCAATTTCAGGGGAATAAAATAAAAGAATATAATTGAAAATACAAATACATAACATTATTAACAACAGTTGGTTACAAATCTAACAAAAGCACTCAACATCGCTAATAATAAGAGGAAACGCAAATAATTTTTGAAAGATAATTAAAGGCTGAAAGTAATTATGTATAGAATATATTTAATGCTTTGCAAAATGAAACAAGGTATTGTCGGGAAATTTTCAAGTTTACTATTTTTGGATCTTTGAAAAATAGTGAAAGGGATTAGTGAGTCAGAGTTAGATAATTGGAGGGAAAATAGCGAGAGAAATTCCCTTTTAGGTCGGCTGAAACCAAATTAAGCACTTTCATAAATAGTTGATGGCATCCTAACAAAAGTGAAATGGTTAGGAAAATGTGTAAACTGGAGAACCGCATTATAGTATTATAAACAGTAATATGTAGAATAATACAGAACAAACATTAAATGTTAGGCTTCGGTTCGGTATGTTAAATGTTCGGATAAGCATTTTGCATCATTCGTTTGACCAACCGATACAGGTCCTGATCTTAAGAATGAGCAGACTGGACAACTGCCCAGGGCGCCAACATCTTCTGAGAAAGAGGCAGCGAAAATCTAAATGTCGACTTTTTCGTCACTACGGCTCTTGGGACATCGAAAACTACCCCTCCCTCCTCGGTTAAGCGTTAAGCCCATGAGTTAAGGAAATAGGAGCGCCTTTAAGCACTGCCGGATTTCCCACTAGGCACTATAGGCACGTGCCTAGGGGCGGCAGCACCAGGGGGCGGCAGCGGCCGCGGCGCTATTGCTTGACGACGTAATGGGAATAAAATAAAAGAATATAATTGAAAATACAAATACATAACATTATTAACAACAGTTGGTTACACTATGAGCCACACTAATTGGCAGGTTATTTTTATTTCCTTGTCCACTCTAATTATAGTGTGAGCACTGGACATTTATAATTAAGTAATATTACATTTAAATTAAATTTCGATGTTAAAAAAAAAACTTGAATATTTTCAGATTCAATGCCGACAAGTATTATCAGGAACTGAATCAAGTATGCAAAGTATTTTATCATTAAGTAATATTTTTATTTTACCTTGCATAAGATTAATTAAAAGCTACCACCTCTAGCAAAATAATAAAGAACAATAGATAAACATATGAACAAAGAAAAAAAATAACTTTGATTGTTATGCAAAATAATTAACACAGATAGCGGGGAGGTGTATATATTTTTGGCTCGCCAATGAAACTATTTAATTCTTTCTACTATCATATTCGCAGTGTATATAAAGAGAAAGTATTGCGATAGCGCAAATATTTGATTTTTATAGATTTACACGTTTTGAGGACTCCNTTTAGTGTAAGAAATATCTATAATATTATTTTCTCTACAGTGTGACCCACTATAAAATTTCATAAAGAAACTGGCAGATTCTATGGATCAAATGCAACAAAAAATATCGAGAGTTTTAGAAGCGCCTTTTTAGCCTTTAATGAACCCTGAAAACCGCATCTTTCTATCTATCATGGTTTCGGAGATATTCCGCTGTTCCATATTAGCTGGGACACCCAGTATAATGGCTGGTCCTAAAATGTTGAAAAAATGCATGCTAATACCTTAGTGTGGAGCGATGAAAATTCCGGGAGTTCATCCCAAATTTTAAAAAATTGCCAATTTTGGGCTTAAAAATGTGTAGTGCGCCTACACATTTTATTTTAAATTGTGTTTACACTAAATTTTTTTTTTTTTTTTTTAAATTTTGAGTTAGGTATCAAATGAAAGCTGCCGAAAAGTAGGGTTCAGATAATATATATTTGCTTTTTTAAATGTTGGATCCTTTATTGGTTTAATAAGTAAAAATATAGGGTATTTTCTGTTAATCCCCCCTTCCCCACGTGTTCCGGGCGCTTTTTACACCCTTTAACTTTTATGGGGTTTGGGGTATATTTTATACACCAACCCCCCCCCCCCCCCCAACCACTATATAACGGCTGGTCCTTAAAATTTCAAAATTATTTATTGTTATACCTTATGCTGGGGCGATGATCATTTCCAGAAAAAAATGAATTTATCTTGTTATTATTACCGATAAAAAACATTGTGATCCCCCGGGGGATCGAACCAGGGACTTTTTCTTGAGGTCGAAAAAAAAAGCATAATTACATAATATAACGGGTATGCTTAATTATCTACAAAGCCAAAAAAGTACTTGATCGCAAGTTCTTGCCTGTGATTTATTTTAATGTTTTTTTGCGAATATCTCGAAAACTAAGCTGTCCTAGATCCATGTTTAAGGTACTTTTTTGTTCAGCGTCAAATTTCCTATAATAAACACTTAGTGTTGTGCTTTCGTCCAGGGAAACCTTTTTTGCTTTTGTACTTGAATTGATTGTGATCCTGACCAAAAAATGTCTTGTCTGGTAACATTCAATCCACCATAATTAGTCCGTTCTTTAATTATACCACTTGAAAGCTTGGGAAAAGCAGAAGTTTTTTCTGAAAACGCCACACTTCTAACATCCCTCAATTAAGAGAAATACGCTCAGGAATTTCGCGGTCGAATTTTAAAAAATCCAAATTATTGAATGTAACAGAACTTAAAAGAAGCTTTGCACGTGAGAATTTGGAAATAAATTTATGATTCTGAAAGGTTTTTTTTATGTCGAGAGCTATTGAGATATGCCCATATCTCAATATGGGCATATGCCCATATTGAGTGTAAGCATATGCCCATATGCTTACACGAAATTTTTGTAGCATTTGACCAATAGAATCTACTAGTTTATTTATGACATTTTATCAAGGGTCCCCCTGCACTGAAAAAATATTTTGATCTGACGTCTTGAAACAATTTACGAAGTCAAGTACCTATTTAACTAGAAATTAAGATTTTTTTTATTTAAAAGTTTTTAATAGGTTATGTACAATGTACCTACCTTAAAATTAAAAAACATTAAAAATCATAAGGTTACAGGCTAAATANTCTTGAAACAATTTACTAAGTCAAGTACCTATTTAACAAGATGTACCTACCTAACTTAAAATTATTCAAATTAAAACAATATAAATCATAATGTTACAGGCAAAATATTATTAAGAAAAAATTTCGTAACGGTACGTAAAAATCAGTTTGGCAACTGCCGATAAATGTAAGTAGGTATTTTTTTAAATGGGGTGGGGGGGGGGCGGCTGTGTAAATAGTGCCTAGGGGCGGAAAATTGTTAAATCCGGCCCTGCCTTTAAGATATTTTCTAAGTGCACAAGGTATCTTGGAAGGTAGGTCCTTGGGTTGGTAGGTACCTTAGGACGGGACCTGTTCCTCATTTAATATTTATTTCATTGGAGTATTGCCAATGAACATCATAATAAGTGATAATATGTGCTGAACCATCTCAACATAATTGATGATGATAAACATAAATGATCCGCAGTGGTTAGTAGATATAAACAACAAATTCTCAGTCGATGCAATGGGAGTCCATCATGACATTTTAATACCACCTGGGAGCAGAAACAAATTCAACAAAGAAATTTGGGGATCAGAGCAACGCTTTAAATGTTGCCAATGTTAAAAGGTGTAAGTAAATAACCAACTTATGACTAGAGAGTTTCGTAGAAAATAACTCATCAATCATCACATTTTTTTATTACATGCGTTACGATACTAACATAATTTATAAGCTTTTATGACTGAAAGAGGGTAGACCAGTAATCTACCCTCATTTTGACAATATTAATTTGTTACTTTCTATAGTCATAATTATGAAGTGGTCGCAAAATTTCAGTCAATACAACCAATTGTTTATTTAAATAACCAACACCCAATCTCTATAAGGGAGTTTTCATCAAAAAAGACATTGATTTATTCGAATCGAGTCTGCTCCATGGAAATAACTTGAGTGTTAAGAAAATAATTTGCGATACAAATCAAAAGATATGCCACATTTCATTCTAATCTTGTCCAATGAGGTTGGAATACTCATTGTGAATTCCACATTCCACACAAGCTAAACCTTAAGTTCCACTCGAGTGAGCTCTCAATTGCAAACCAAAAGGAATTACTTTGAGTGCTTTTAAACACTCAGAGGAAGAAGGAAGGGTGCAATCACTTTAATATAATTAACTTTTAAAGGTGTTTCTTGCCAACTCCTTTTCTTTCAGATACTTCGGTACGAGTTTAAATTAAAAAAAAAACACCTAACCTGTATCAGTTGAAAAACTCGGCGCTCACACACTGCCTGTGCTAATGCTTTTCGGCTCCCGACTAGTGAATTTCACAGTCTAGCGATTTCATTCCAACTTTATATCCATAAACTATCCGAGTCACCGATTTAATTGGGCGATATTTTTTTTTCACCTTCTTAAAAACTTTTATAGGAGGGGAAAAAAATGAAGTGTTGTCGGCCTTGATGAAGTTACTAAAATCGTTAAGGAAAAGTAGCAATATCATTACCATTTTAATCGTTATTATTTTTGAGAAATTGAGTTGTTTTATGAAATATTTTCTTCAGCAAGGTAATGCAAGTTATTTAATTTTAACGAGCTTAATTTTCTCATGCATTTTTACAATAGATATTTTATGCATACTCACTATCATTTTCTGTTGCAAGCAATATGAAACTCCACCTTAACTACCATTTAGCTGTATTATAGTCATCCCAAATCATCTTTAAGTGTCGTTCATAGTTTTACTGTTGCTATTTCAGCTTTGTATTTCCCTATACCAATCGCTATCTTCTTCAACTGTGGTTGGTTCGTTTCATTCACAAGACAATATTTTATTGCAAAAGGAATAAAAAACCGATCTTTTACAAAGGAGACTACCCACTCGGTATTTTTTACTGCGGTAGAAGTCTGGTTATACTCTAGGGAGGTTATCCTGCGGTTTTGCCTTATCATTTTCAAAACGATTCGCTGAGATGAGTTTAAGAATGCGGTTTTGTAACTGCGCGCAACCTTTTTTTTTATCTTCTGTTTGTTTTTATAAGTCTAGATGTAAAAATAATTTTGTTTTTTTAACTTTACTCGATGTAAGGTTTGGCTGATTTATAAGAACTATTAAAATCAAATGAAAGAATTCAGAAGACAAGATATCAGATAAATTATGACAAATTATTTATGATTTATTTCTTTAATAAAAAAAAAACAACTGCGAATCTATTTCTCACAGCATGTTAACAAGAGTCCACAAATGAGAAGCATGAGTATGTATAGAATTACTCTGCACCAATACTGCAGCAAGAATTTATAGACATCTAATGATTGCAAAAAATAGAATTTTAAAAATAGTCTGCTAATTAGTGTGACACATAACTTCGTGACGTCCTATTCCGTATACCATAATATTATGATTTTACAACCCATAATTGTTTAAATCAGTCAAACTTATATTGCTTTTTCACACGAATAAAAGTATCAATTTAGCAATAATATAATGTGTGGTGTTGGTTGAAATTAATCAGGGGCTATCAGGCTACTTTTGACAATCCATCGAAATTTATTAAAAATTGAATGAACACTTTTGGAGGTATAGGTGGAAATAAATGTATATTTGAAAATTGGCGTTGCAGAAGTTTAAAACTTAAATGGGATCGACAATGGACTAATTTATTGCCTGATATCCGATATTAAATTAATCATAATTATAACATACACAAAAATGTAAAAATAATTAATATAAAAATTCCATTTTTGAAAACGGGTCTTATATACAATTTTTTTTTTTTTTTTTTTTTTTTTTTCTGTATTCTTCACCTTAGTTGTTTCTATGTGCAAAATTTGAAGAAGATTGAATGACGGGAAGTGGTTCAAAATTGGGGTAATAAGTGTGCGATGAAACTTACAAAGCAAAGTAATATAAGACCAGTAAAAATTGAAAATAAATGGTATGAAAATCCGAATTTTATTATAATCGGACGAGTAGTTTTTAAGGTATGTTGTCAAAAATGTTCTCTAATATCAGAAACGGATTTCTGTCCTTAGAATTTTTGAAATCGGAGACTTAAAAAATGTTGGTTCTTTAGAACGATCACATAGCTTCCGTTACCTTCGGAAGCATTATGTTAATTTGCTATTAGTTTAATTAGATAATACAGTCTAAATTTAAAATAATAAAAAATGAATTTATTTCGGAATTGCAAGCAAGAGATTAAGTAGGAATATGAATAATATATAATATTCGAATGGAGACCAATTCCACTGAGATAAATAGATACACTAATAAATATAGACTACCTATACTAATAAATTTGAGAGAGTAGAGCATATAAATTGTGAGACTGATAATAAATTTATAAAAACATTATCAAAGAGATTATCATTGAGGTAAGAGTGTAATCAAATCATTGATAGTTAAACTTTGAATTGCATTTGCAACTAGAAGAAATTTATATAGGATAGCAAGACTAACGAGTTATTGTAAGACGTATAATGTAGATTACAAAATGTTAGAGGTAGATTGAAAGAGGACACTTAATAACAAACACTTGAATATACTCGCCTCCATACCGCAGGATAGTTTTGCATACATAGCTTTATATATATATGTATAGAGAAGACTGTAATGTATGTACAAGTGTGGATATGCAAATAAAGCAACTCTAGCGGACTAGGTACTCTGATGGTTGAGACACCAAGGTCATCTTGAAACAACATACTTCTCCTTCCTGTAGCCTCTCCAACAAGATAGAGTCGTAAACATAACCCACAAATGTAAACTTGAGGGACAAAAGTAAACTAACTGCATCGAACAGCTGGTCTATAGCACAGTTTCAACGAGACAACACATGGAATATGAATTAGGCTTTGAATTGAAAACCTATGGAAACGAGGTCAAATTGTCATTAAGACGTCGGTCTATGAAAATGAAGGAAGTGACAATCAAGCCTTGAACCCTCGCTTAAATTATACAACTAATAAATTATAATGATAAGTTGGCATACAGAAGTAAACCCAACAGAATTTTTAGTTTAAGCAAAAACAAACTACCGTTCATCTTAGTGTTAGAAGAGTACCTGAGAGAGAATTGGTTCAATTGAAATAAGTCATAACTCAAATAAGAACATAAATAAAGGTACAAATCATTTGTTAATTGCGTCCTTTGTCCTGAATACAAGGTCGTGCAAACAGAATTAGGTGTTCCAGTTATATACTGTCTTCTAGAATAACACTAGAAAGTAATTTAAGTTAAGATGAAAAATATCAATCATTTTTATAAAGGTGGATACAGGAAGAATCAATTTATCATCTGATTTTAGTCAACCAATAGGCAATATGCATGGATTTTATTGTATCCTTTGGTACTAAAGAAAGAGAAATAAGGAGTTATGTAGTCATAAAACTGTATCTATTTGTTAACTGATAGCAGTTAAAGATGAATTGTCGCTTACACATAAATTTATCAGCTTGTATGTTATGAGACACTTATGAAGTAGTTAGACGTATAATACGCTATACGCTATCACAAAGATAAACAAAAATTTATATTTATCAGGCTGATACATGTAGTAAATATATCAGCTGATAGATTATGAAAAATGAATAAAGAATCATATGAATGAATTTATAAATTAACTGTTGATATATCAGAGTTAAATAAGCAGATGTCAATGAAATACATATTTTTCAAATAATAGTAGGTAATTAATATTTAAATAAGTTGATATTTAAACAAATTTTAAGTAGGTATGAAGAAGATACAAGTACGACAAATACCGACTCGAAACGGTGTCCATACATTGCATAATCTGCAATGATGCAAAAAATATCCATCAATTCTTGTTAAGACTGTAACAATATAACAAAGATATCAAGAAATCATTCACAAAAAATTATTCCTTCACCGGCCTTGATAAATGAAAAAGGTGTTTTATTCATGATTTAAATGACAAACCAGGTTATTAAAAAAACAAAAGAGAACGAAACCTAAATACCCCATGAATATTTCACAATCTTTTTGAAAAAATTAATTTGATTTTTGATTTTTAAAAATCTTTCCTTTTTCGCGGTTTAATGCTAATTTGTATCCATATCGTCCAAATCAATAGTGCCTAATTAAAATTTTAATTAGAATCGTATCTTTTATCGCGATAAAAGATACAGGAGGTCCTTTCTATTAAAAACAAAACAATAAAATACTTTGGGTATACTTTTTTGGGTCAATAATAGTTATTTATGTAACTAGGCTGCAAAATGGAATTTTGTGATTAAGTTAGCCTCTAAGCCGGAGACGAGGACAGGCTATGGATACACGATATTGCATACAATTATTTTATTTACGGGTGGCAGAAAAATTAAAGTGCTAAAATACTTTAATCATTTACCATGATATTATTAATAAGATAGAAAACTGAATCTATCACAACAAGTACAGCAAAATACAAAACACGTATTTATAACAAACTTCTGAATGAATAATGCATAAAACAATATAAACTATTCTTTTACTAACTAATTACTAAAACTAGTGAAGATATCTTGCAAATATTTTAATAAATTAAGAAAAGAAGTAGGATAAATCAAGAAAAGCAGCTAGTCTAATCAAGAATGACTTCAATAATAATATGCATGTTTGGATGAAGCTGCATTTAGCCAGTTTTCTAGCCAGTTTGCATTTAGCCTTCTTTTTTTAAATTGAAGATCTACAAATCATTGTTAACTAATTAAACAGGATTAACCACATATTAAACAGGATTAACAAGTAGAAACAAATTATTTTATAAATAAAAAGATTAGTCATTAAAGATTACTTATTAAACTATAAAATAATAATGTAATAAGGTAAACATAATAATATAAACTATTATTGCCAACATAATAATAAAAATGTTGCTGACTAGACATCAAAATATTCAGTAACTTTTTTACTAATTTTACTAGGAAGTAACGTTATAGGCGGTGAGGTTAGGCTATGGAAATTAACATCCTGAGGCAGAAAAATCCTCAGCAAAATACGATTTTGCTGCCTAGGCAGAAATGTTTCCGTTTCTGCCTTGTAGCATGTAATATTTTTCCTATTGGTGGCAGAAAAGATTTCATGTAGATAGATAATTTAATATTTTAATCTTTTTACTCCATTCTATTTAATAAATATAATCTATTATTAGTACATATCTATAAACCTTTTTTTATAATTTCGTAATATTTTTATGGTAAGTTGTTCAAATAATTTAGGTTAAAAATAATAGAAAGCAAAAGGTTGTTTTTTATTTATTTGTAGAGGGGAATGTGGGCGTAGCATAGCCAGGAAAAATCATCAGCAAAATCGTATTTTGCTGTGATGATGGTAGGCACAGCATCATATTTTAAATTGCAGCGTTAAAATGCTGCCTATTTAAAATTTTTCTTGATACCTCAGAGAAATTAAATTTTCATGCCTTAAAACAGTTCAATTATGCGTAATTTTGCTGCCGCTAGTTGGAAAAATAAGTTATTGGAGGGACTTTTTACATTTCTTTAAGCGTTGCAAACCACTGATAACGTTGGCTGATTATGATTTGTTTAGGATATTTCTTATAATTTATTAAATAATATAAAACTTTTATATATTTTTCTAAACACCTGGTTAAAATATTTTTAACTTATTGTTCTAAGCCAACGTGTTAATTTCATCAATCGATCGATCAAAAGTTCACTTTCCTCTGGCCCATTATTTTCATATTAAAAAACAAATAATGGTATTAATGTTCTAAATCTGGAAGAAGATCAACTCAATTTTAGCAATTTATACTGTGGTAATTGTAGAGCTGCAATAGAGTATAAATTTGAAAAAAAAAATTGGCATCTATCTAACACAAAATTCTTTCATTTAAAATGTTTCGTAATAATTACAAAAAGTAAAAAAGCATAACTTACTAGGGACTAACGACACGGATGTATCAAAAATACCTCCATATTTATAATTAAGGTGAAAAGCTTACACGAACCCTATAATTTGAATTTATAACAAACAAAAAAAATGTTATTATTTATACATGGATAGTAAAAATTATTTTTTACTGGTGGAAAAATTCCCTTGGAAATAAAATACTTCTTCTTATTTTTTATGAAAAGAATGCTTATCTCATGCATCTTTTTTTACTGATACAATTTTTTTGCTTCTTTTTTTTTCCTTGTGGTTCTTTTCATTGTTTGTTAATTCTTTCTTCTCTTACGGAGGGGAAAAAATTAAAGAGAGGAAAGAAATGGATGAGAACGTGGAAGTTTGAAGGAAAGAGGCGATGGATGGCGTGAGAAGGCAAGATGTCGGCTCTGGTAAAGTCAGCGCGGTGTAACGGGTTCGCTAGAAGACTAGAGGTTCGTTAAACCTTGGTGCGGCGGAGTGGCGCACCGAATCCACGAGCCTCTAGGACTCCTTGCCGAAACTGATTACATACCGGCCTCCCAGCTCCGCCCAGATAACAACGAAATCTTACCAGAAAGAACAAGAAAAGATAAAGAAGAAAGAACCGATGAGAGCAATGACTCCTCCTTTCTACAATAATTAATTTTATTCGGAAAGAAAACAATAGATTTCGTCCTTACCATGAAGTGTAAGGTAATAAACAAGAACAAATCGATTTACCATTGTAAATTTATTTAATCATTTTAGCAGAAAAAATCATATAAATCTCATATAAGCCTTGACTAGGAAAATTTATTCGTGTATTTATAAAGGAACACTAAAATGTACAATAAAATATGTCTAATTCCAGCTATGATAATGATACTCTTACTAGGAGCTATTTCACCTGTTCTAAATATTCACAGTTTTAAAAAGCGTTAAGTACAGTGTGCAATGCAGCTCTGGACACGGCGTAGCGTAATTAAATTGCCCTTATGTTCCCTGCAGAAAGTATAGCATATTATTATTGTTGTATTTATATTATATTATTGTTATAGTTATATTAGCACGAATTTTTAAATTTTAAAGAAATAAGTACAACATAGAAAATATAACAACATTTTACAGAATCATATAAATAAAGCACCGTAATATTTTAAAACAATTTTCACTACACATAAACTTCTGGCTGTATCAAGTTGAAATTTTACATGGTTGTTTCAATTGTACTTTAGACGAAGTTTTATTAAAATATTTACGTTAGACGTAAGATATCAGTAAAAATGTTGTTTTCTCTGTTTTAAACATTTGGGCCACGCTTCAATAAGCTTAGTAATGTTTAATATACTTCATAGCGGTGTCGCTATTGGTTGTACTGGAAAAAAATATTTTTTTTTTATCGAATAGATGAAGTTGGCATTTTGTCCCTATTCAAATTTGACATTCCGTTTACGCGAGCTTTGCGTACGAACGCTTGGGCGGATAACGTTATCAAAACGCATATTTGGGTCGATTTTGTTACTGGTCGTTTTTTTTTTTTTTTTTTTTTTTCGGATTCACTCTCTGACTCGCAGTGCTATAAGGTGCCATAAAGAACTTCGTTCCACAAGTCTCTATATCTCATTGTCAGTAAATTATTCTCAAAGAACAGAAAATAAATTCGAATTCTCAGCAATAATTACAAGAGTAACAAATCTTTAAATTCTTTTAGTCCATTAGTTTTAACAGCTCTATTCTTTTTGTAAAACAAAGAAAATAATCAACTTCGTTAACAATCATTTAAATTAAAAAATAGGATTCTAGCCAAGAAATAGTAAACTCAGAACAATTAATCTTTAAGAACGTAATAAAAAAAAAAACTTTTCACAAAAACAAATTTACCTTAATTTACAGTTGACTCGGCTAACAGATACAAATAATATTTATTAGTTAAAACACGCAATCGGTTGAAAATGACATCATTATTTCGAGGGTAAAAACAAATTGATGAATGTGTGAAAGAGCTACTCAAAGTGTCTGAAAGAATAATGATGAAAGGTATGGGAAAATAAGTTTATTTGATAAATATTCTTTAATATGCAGTTACTGATTGCTAAAGTTTTATCCTTCAGAACTTTACAAGTCATCAGAAGAGTATATGACTTCATCAAACATGAATATTAATTAGAGATAAATTATTCAATATTGTTAAATGAATTATTTTTATCCTTTTTAAGCTTCCGCCTTTCTATAATGATAGAACAGTCTGTACCAAACAAGGGTTAGTGCGTTGACAGCGCGGGAAATCGAGTGACACACACAAGGATGTTATAAAATACGGATAGAGCGCTAGGCGATAAAGTGTCGCCACGAACTTGGAAAATCGAGTAGGATAGATTACCTTCCCGTAATATTGTACTATGGTTATAACTACAGATGATCAAGAAGGTTATGCTTCAAATGCTAGATTTTAACGTAACCTTTCATATTCATAGGTTTGTTCCTCAAAGCCAATAGTTGACAAACGATTGATAACAGTCGGGAAGAAATTCGTCCTACCTGTGCGCGCGCACACTAGTAGTTTGATGTAGATTTTTTCCAAGTACTTGGCGACACTTCTTAATCGGCCCTTAACCCAGGAGGTATGCTTAGTGCTCTATCCCTATTTTATAACATCCTTGGACACACAGATTGGCCAACCTCTGAGGAAAAAAAAGCCACTACATTTACCTTCTCATATATGGTTATCCATAGGGCAAATTTTAAGCTCTCATTGGCTCCCCACCCCATTTGTTAGTTTTTCTCGCGCTGTCATCGCACTATCTCACGTTTGGCACAGACCTTTTTTTAATTATGTATTTTCTCCGTCTTCATCCATTCTCTTTTTGATATTATAATTTAAAATAGTATCTACTTTAGCTGCCGTATCCAAAATTAATTTACCTCTTAAAAATTTGTGAGTCAATAGCTGGTGCTGGTAATTTCAAGGTTACACTACAGCAAACTTTTTAGCGTTACGTGCGAGTATTTGATTGGTTTAATCTAGATCTTATATTATTACCGTACTGAGAAAATTTTGGTGTGAAACAGTCTCATCATAAGATAAGAATTTTAACCATTGAAAGATTTTAAAAAAAGTAGCAAACAATTGCCATGGGCCGCGAATTCGAGCCTTCTGCTCTCGCAGCCCTAGATATATGCTATCCTCCCCTAACCCTTTATCCTCTAAAAAGTAAATCTATTTTGCTTCCGATCTTACCGAAGGTAACGGAATTTATGTGAATTTTTTAAAAGAAAGAAACATTTTTTTTTTCTCCAATTCCAATTTCAAAAAAATCCAAGACAGAAATTCGATTCAGCCATCAGGTGTCTGTCTGTCACTCAATTTTTACGAACCAACAAATCTTAAATATTATACGTCCGATTTTAATGACATTTGTATGGAAGACCATAATTAGCCCATTGTTGGTCTGAAGTAAGTTTTACCTTATATGCGCACATTTATTTCTCTTTCACATGCGCACAATACATACATTTATTTACACCTATATCTTCATTTTATTACAAAAGTATTCATCCGATTTATTTTTTGTTTGTCGAAAGTAGTATGCAGATGGCCCCAGATTACTTTCAACCGTCTGCGCTTTTTCAAAGTTGCTGAAAATAAATAAAACCACAAAACCATTAAAGTATACGAAATAAAGAAGGCGAGGAAGCTATGTGACGCACTAGTTGGCAGACTATTTTTTATTATTATAATCCAAACTTCAAAACATTTTTGGTTAAATTACACAGAAGGAATTCAGAAATTTTATAAGTTTACGAAAACTCCTTTTCTATTTTGATCATGCTAAAGTAATGGTAATTTTTTTCTTGGTAAAGTTTTATTTTATTCTACTTAATAGACAATTCCATCAGTAATAGTAAAGTGAAGAAGAACACAGGTAAAGTACAAAGGTTTAAACACATAGTATGAAAAGCTGGTATTGAAGATAACTTTAAATTAAAAATTATGACTATGTACCAATATTTTTCTTCCTTTTTATGATACATTTTTTTCTGAGTCTTAAGTCTTATATATAACCAACCTTAAACTATCCCCAGTGTAGAACATCTAAAAAAAGAATAGACGTTGCAATAATTCCCCTAATTTATCGTAATTCTTCCTTTTTCTCGTTCTTTCTTCTTCTTCATAACTGGGCGTTGAGGAAGATTACGAATGGTTTGCTACCCCCCCCCCCCTTCTTTCTGCGTCTGTTTCTAAGGTGGAGTCCTGGGGCAAGGTAGAATCCTGATGATGAAGGAAGAGCCATTTTATTGCGGTTTACTCGTCTGTGAAGGAATGCAGAAGATTGCTGCAAGAATTGGGATAACGTCTCCTTAATGATCCTTTTCGGAGGTCCTTTATGAAAAATAACCGTGGATGGTATTTTTATTTCTTTTCAAGATTCCTAATGTTGAAAAGAAACAAAGAAATTTTGAAAATGACGATTTCTTCTTCCTATTTGTGCAATACCATAATATAAGGATTCTGCAAACAAATGTTAAATTTATAAATAAATAGTTATTTATTATTATTAGCATTGTTGTCTTTCTTACACGCTTTTAATAAACACATGTTTATCAGGGACAAATCTTGTAACTTAAATTTACACGACTACTTAGAAAGCTGAAACTTACACAAATTATGCATTGTGAATGATAATACAATAATTAGTCATTACTTTTACGAAACCGTGTGTATTAGCCGATAAATCGCCAAATTTCTGTTATATTTTTCTGTTATGTAAACAAAATTCATAACAAATTCGGGCAGCGAGAGATAACTTTGTTCAGTTCCATTTAAATAATTTATTTTTCAATGGCAACTATTGCGTTGGATGAAAATTGATGTTGAGTAAGCTTTAAAATCAAAAGATTGAAGCCTAAGTACACTCAAATACAATTAGAAAAATGAAAACAAACTGTTACGGCCCCCCATATACGATCAAACATTTTGCGTAAAATGTAAAAACATTTGCGTAAATCATAATTATTAAAAATCATATAATTATATACATAATTATTACTAATTAATTCATAATTATTATATCATAATTAATTAAGTATACATGTACAAACTATGACAAAATAATATATTATTACCGTACTGAGAAAATTTTGGTGTGAAACAGTCTCATCATAAGATAAGAATTTTAACCATTGAAAGATTTTAAAAAAAGTAGCAAACAATTGCCATGGGCCGCGAATTCGAGCCTTCTGCTCTCGCAGCCCTAGATATATGCTATCCTCCCCTAACCCTTTATCCTCTAAAAAGTAAATCTATTTTGCTTCCGATCTTACCGAAGGTAACGGAATTTATGTGATTTTTTTTAAAGAAAGAAACATTTTTTTTTTCTCCAATTCCAATTTCAAAAAAATCCAAGACAGAAATTCGATTCAGCCATCAGGTGTCTGTCTGTCACTCAATTTTTACGAACCAACAAATCTTAAATATTATACGTCCGATTTTAATGACATTTGTATGGAAGACCATAATTAGCCNTTCTCAGTCCTTGATACCGAAAGGCTAAAGGGGCCCCCATACACGATAAAACATTTTGTGTAAAATGTTTGCGCAAACCTGATGTTGTGCAAATTTAGGCCATAGACAAACATCATGTTTGCGCAAACATCAAACAGCCTCATACACGGTCAAAATGTTTGTATGGGTGCCTTCAGGTTATAAGAGATGCAAAATGCATTCATTCTGTAAAATAGCCAGAACGAAGTCATTGAACCAGGTCAAAACTTGGAAGGGTCGCTAGAAGGGGAAAACCATGCAACCTTCTGTAGCGGATTGCAATTAGAAAACGAGAATTATCTCGGTTTCGACCTAATGAGATCACTGATCGCATAATTAAGAGCACAAAGAGATACAAATATGTTTCTCAATAGTGTATTAGCTATTGAGAAACATATTTGTATATACATAACATACATAAACATACTGTAAATGTAGATATAAATAAGCGTCATTCTAGAATTTTCAATTTATGCATTTTTTTTTTAGCTAGGATGTTATATTATCAATTCAGCTAAAAAACAAGCTTCAGGATAAACTAGTTGGGGATAGGACCACGTAAAACATAACCGGTTTTTAAAATGGGAATTACTTCACCTAAAGATTTTAGGTTCAGAGGACCCGCTATGCAGCTGTAATAACTGAAATGTTGCGCTTTGGAACTGTTGCTAATTGGGATTTAGTCGATCATCTAACAATGAATTGTCCAGTACCGCTTGTAATGTGCTGTGCTGTGAAGCTGTCCGTATTTCTTCGAATATGAAACGATTACAGAACTCAAGTCTACAGTTTGGGATGTAAGACGTTAAAATCCTATCTCCCTAAATCCCTTTTTGAGAGGGATTTATCTCCCTTTCTCAAAAAGGGCGTTTAGGAAAAACTTTACACAATGATTTGAACAAGAATTATTTTGTTATTATATACCACAAGTAAGCTACTTGAAAAAAGAACTTATCGTTGGTACTGGTTCATCATAGATCTGGAGACATATGAACCGGTTCAAGGAACACACCATACTTGAGTTTTCTTACTCTGTACTCTTAGAAACATTTTCTTCCGCTAATGAGGGAGTATAGTCCCAAAATCAATCCAGTAATCCACAGATTCATCAATATAAGTCCTTCTTATACCCCAACAGATTATAAATTGATAAATACCGCTTCGATAAAGTTGGCACGTAGATTTCATACTAATAAAATTAACTGATGATTAGTATTACTCATGTAATGTGTACCCAGCCGCAAAGAAGGAGTGCACGTATGACGTATAAGTCTTCTATTCAGTACTAACTCTCAATCAGACAAATGCATACTTACTTTAATCTAATATATTCATTTTAGATGCATTAAGTATATATTATAAAGAGAACACTAGAATAACACAAACACAATACGGTTTGTCAGCTACTGATAAAAACAAAAACCGTAGTTAACAAAACCGTCAATTAACATTTAACATCATTGCAACTTCTTCAAGCGATACGAACTTGTTTTGGAGGGGATATAAAAAAATGAAAGAAACATGATTATAGATTCATTAAGGAGATCTTTATATTCATAATGATTGTGAAATATAATAAGTCTCATTAAGCATATAAATCAGCTCATGAACTTATGACAATGACAGACGGACAGATCGCTCCAATTCCCACATTAATAATTAATGGATCGTAATAATAAAAAAATAAGCTGATAATACACAGATCAATTATATTTGAATAAGAAAAAAATAATCATTAAAAGTATAGATCATGAAATAAAAAAAGAACTAATAGTATGTATACATCATTAATGCTGAGATATAAGTATTTTAAAACGACAACTATAAAAGGTTAATTAACTCTTGAAATAAGATAGGATANGGGAGTTTTTGTGCAACGTAAAGAAGCAAATGATAAATACGCAGAACACATAACTTACCAGTTTGACTATGAATTGTGATCTACGGAATCTTTTAAGCATTTTGTAAAATAAAAATAAAATAATAATGTCATGACTCATACTAATAAAATTAACTGATGATTAGTATTACTCATGTAATGTGTACCCAGCCGCAAAGAAGGAGTGCACGTATGACGTATAAGTCTTCTATTCAGTACTAACTCTCAATCAGACAAATGCATACTTACTTTAATCTAATATATTCATTTTAGATGCATTAAGTATATATTATAAAGAGAACACTAGAATAACACAAACACAATACGGTTTGTCAGCTACTGATAAAAACAAAAACCGTAGTTAACAAAACCGTCAATTAACATTTAACATCATTGCAACTTCTTCAAGCGATACGAACTTGTTTTGGAGGGGATATAAAAAAATGAAAGAAACATGATTATAGATTCATTAAGGAGATCTTTATATTCATAATGATTGTGAAATATAATAAGTCTCATTAAGCATATAAATCAGCTCATGAACTTATGACAATGACAGACGGACAGATCGCTCCAATTCCCACATTAATAATTAATGGATCGTAATAATAAAAAAATAAGCTGATAATACACAGATCAATTATATTTGAATAAGAAAAAAATAATCATTAAAAGTATAGATCATGAAATAAAAAAAGAACTAATAGTATGTATACATCATTAATGCTGAGATATAAGTATTTTAAAACGACAACTATAAAAGGTTAATTAACTCTTGAAATAAGATAGGATACCGATTAGAGTCTGTGTTAAATGTTTTAAGTCGTTCATAAATGCACGGTACTTAATGACAACAGTCAACCCATGTACTGGAGTAGAGTGATCGGTGACCGTGACATGAAAGGCACTTGTCGAGGTAGGTCTAAATCGACAAATCGTATTGTACCTGTTGTGAACAAGAATTTAAAGAGTAGGGGTCATGATCTTTTGACTATACGATCACGATAGACTCTTTAATGAAAACTACGAAATGACGATGGTCTTTGTACAACATTAAAATATTCGATTTAAACATGTTTTTTTTACGATCTATGACTTTTTTTAACCACACGAAATCATTGTAAATTTATTTGTTTTTTACTTTAAGTAAAATTATTATTATTATTTATTTATTTTTTTATTTTTTTTTTAGATGTTATATAAGGACATTTCTGGCTAAATTTAAATGATTATAATTCGATATTATAGAAAACCATTTTGCAAAGGAAAAAACTATTATGTGTTTTGTTCATTTTAAAATTGAGATGAGACATCATTTTGTGATAGAAACTGCATAGTTGTCTTATAAGCAAATTCTTTGAGGTTTATAATTTTAGAAAACTGCCAACTGTAGTTTAACTGAAAATATTTGTTTGTCCTTACACAGAAAACCTCTGTTTACGTCTTAATTGTGTCTAAATATGAAATAAATATAAATGTTTTCAACAAAGGATTTGATCCTTTGACCACTAATTTAATGTTTTCAAAGGATTTGATCCTTTGAAAACATTAAAGTAAGTGGTACTTTGGGCCGGATTTATACTTTTTTTTTTTTTAAATTACCTTTTACAAACATATACAAGCATATTAAACACACAGAAGCATATAATTTGTGAAGCATATTATTTCTACGTCAAACTAGCAAAACAAGAGATATATATTGTTGATAAGAATGCTTTGTCGATGACACATTGGATGGTAGGATATTTTTCACGAATAGTATCACCGGGTGTTACACAGGGAACTCAATTGGAACTTCTTTTTTTTATTATTATCTGTACTTCGTAGTATTCAAATAAAGTGAAGAAAATTAATTATTACTATCAATAAACGCATATAGACCAGGAAAAAACTAAACCAAATTTTTTAAATGACAATATGAAGGACAATAGTCCTTTCTCAGCTATCTGGAACCGATTCAAGTTTTAAAAGTAGGTAATTAATTATAAGACATATGTAAGCATCTGAAGGAACCAGAAGTTGAAATGAATTCCATGATTCATCTCTGCCTAATTGTTCATCGTATTTACCGTCACTCAACTGGCATGACAGTCATTAAGCATGTGAAACTGTTTTTTTTTTTCTTAAAAGCATACAACGTTAGATAATTATATTCGTATTATCTAGCCACGATTTTCTTCATTTTTNATATATATATATATAATTATGAATATTTACTCTACAATTCTCTCATCTTCAAAGCTAGGAATTTTCCTTGTGAAAGAAAAGATTAATAGATATAGAGGTACGAGAGGAAAATTAATGTAGAATAAACTACTATAAGACAAATTTGCATTAAGTTCTGCTTTAAAAGGCATTATGAATTAGCAAAAAGAATAAAAAAATGAATAATATTCTTCTCAACTCATCAATCTGGATGTAAATATGAATTAGAAGCTTTATACACAAAGAAGATGAAGAAGATTATGCAAGAATAAAATAGAAGAATAAAGATGCTCTGGAATGTTGTCAAGGTTCCATTATTATTTGCATTATGTCGGGAGTTTTTGTGCAACGTAAAGAAGCAAATGATAAATACGCAGAACACATAACTTACCAGTTTGACTATGAATTGTGATCTACGGAATCTTTTAAGCATTTTGTAAAATAAAAATAAAATAATAATGTCATGACAATGTTGCAGAATTGTGCAGAGGTTAATCAAGTATGCAGAACATGTTTTTGTATTTTTCTTTTTATTTTATGATTTTTTTAAAAAAATAAAAAAATGTTTTATAAATAGGCTAGAATGAAGATTAAGTTGGATGACAGTTAATTTTAACTTGTTTTATTTATCTTGTGTTGGAGATAAGAGAGACAGTAAGTTTTTAAGTAGGTAAATTATTAGGCTTTTGGTAAAGAAAATGTTGAGGATTTTGTTTTATAATAACAAGTTGGTTTGCAAAAAAAAAGCGATGTAGGTATTTAATAATTTAATGTTAGAGAGAGAAAACATTTACAGAGCAAAATAAAACTTAACGTTAGCGGCATTCGCTGAAATACAGGAAGTGAGACCAAAATTAACAACTATCCTAGGGGCTTATCAGATTTTTTATTTTATTCACCTATCCTTGCCGTAGATTTAAAAGAGTTTTATTTAAATTTCAGTCATCATTTTAAAAAGGCAATTAATTATGAGAGCAAGAAACTAAAATAAAAATAATAATATCAGCCAGATTTCTTACATTTAGGAAATATTATAAATATCTTAAAAGTAAGTATCAGAGCCTAGATTGACAAGCTTACACTGGCACTGGCAAATTGTTTTATTAGAAAGAAGTGTCTACAGATCGGTACTATCGAAGTCGGTGGTCATTTTAGTCAGTCATACTCATTTTACTTTCTTACTATTTCTCAATTTGGTCAACATTCATCATCAAGTAAGCTAACGATCCCTACCAATTAATTTTGAGGTTATTTACTTGTAATTTATTCTTTTATAGTGATTAAATTTTTATTTTTAGCTTACTATTTAGATTTTATTTACAAAGTAATCAGACTAGCAAAACAAGTGCGATATATATATATNAAGGATTTGATCCTTTGAAAACATTAAAGTTAGTGGTACTTTGGGCCGGATTTATTTTTTTTTTTTTTTTAAATTACCTTTTACAAACATATACAAGCATATTAAACACACAGAAGCATATAATTTGTGAAGCATATTATTTCTACGTCAAACTAGCAAAACAAGAGATATATATTGTTGATAAGAATGCTTTGTCGATGACACATTGGATGGTAGGATATTTTTCACGAATAGTATCACCGGGTGTTACACAGGGAACTCAATTGGAACTTCTTTTTTTTATTATTATCTGTACTTCGTAGTATTCAAATAAAGTGAAGAAAATTAATTATTACTATCAATAAACGCATATAGACCAGGAAAAAACTAAACCAAATTTTTTAAATGACAATATGAAGGACAATAGTCCTTTCTCAGCTATCTGGAACCGATTCAAGTTTTAAAAGTAGGTAATTAATTATAAGACATATGTAAGCATCTGAAGGAACCAGAAGTTGAAATGAATTCCATGATTCATCTCTGCCTAAATGTTCATCGTATTTACCGTCACTCAACTGGCATGACAGTCATTAAGCATGTGAAACTGTTTTTTTTTTTTCTTAAAAGCATACAACGTTAGATAATTATATTCGTATTATCTAGCCACGATTTTCTTCATTTTTCTTTTATTTCTTCTAAGCGGTTTACCTTACTGTCGTGTATGTATATTTACACACACACACACATATATATATAACAAGTATGTATGTATTATTACATAGGGTCAGGTGGGGTAATTGTGAACAAAATTGTTAGC
>KZ651759.1:153294-168078 GCA_001010745.2 Gerris buenoi
TAAATGTATGTTATGTATGTTATGTATGAATAGATGTATGAGAAACAAATGACCACAAAAGGTTGAAACTTATATGGGACCAACAATGGACTAATTATTACCTACCATAGAAATTTCGGGGATTGTTTCTCCCCTTATAAAAAATAGAGGAGTAACAATCTAAAGATAGGGTGCAGAATGTTCTTCTTTAGACTGTTACTCCCTTTATGGAAACAGAAGTGTGATATTCCTTTGTCCCAAAGTACATTGTACTATTCATATCTTTGTCTTAATATAGTTATTTAGTCAGTCATTTATGGTCTAAAAAAAGGGAAGTACCAATCTAAAGAAGTACCTAAATTAAAATATTCATTATTAAATGCATTTACTAACATAATATACATATTTAAAAAGTTTATAGCACGTAATTTTTACATCTCGTTTTCGATTTTCGTTTCAGATTTATTTTCGTCAATACCTCGAAAAATGTAAGTTTAAAATTCTGCACAGCCATCTCACAGCAGGCAACAGACAGACATTTAAAAAAGAATAATAATAAAAATTAAAATAAATAAATAACTACTTATTTAGATTCAGGGCACCTCAAAACGTGTAAATTCATCGAAATCGAATTTTCCTACTCTGCATATACTCCAAAATAAATCATACCTAAAATACACTATTCATATATTTTTATCTTAAAACCAAATTTTATACTTTTAGAGAGAACACCCCAATAAAGGGCCCGAATATATACATATGTATTTGTTTTTCCACCTCTTTGTCCTTCTGCCGAACAACAAGAAAAACACTTTCTGAAAACTGAAATAAAGAATTACATATTAACCTTTTTATTATTTTACTCATTTTACTACATTTTTATTAGCTTGCTTTCTCGTTTGTATGTTAGTTTGTTTGTTTGTCCAGTACAAATCTTGCAATCGAATTTTAACTAACTTCCCGAGTAGCTAGACATTTGATGTTTTTGTATACAAATCTATTATAACCTATTATCCTTTTTTAAAAAATTAGCCCAAAAAACTCAAAAACAAAAAAACTTTTTCATACAAATCCAATACATATAAAGTAACGCAATTCTTTAAACTGTTACTACCCTTATAAAACCACATGTGACATTCATTTGTCCCAAAGCACATTTGACTAAACATCCCTTTCTCTTAATAGCTATTTAGTCATAGAAATGTATGCTTAATTATATCCATTTATTTTCTAAAAACAAAAAAAAAAAAAATAATAATAATAATAATAAAAAAACAGGGAAGTACNATTGTTGATAAGAATCCTTTGTCGATGTTATCCTTGAATTCATTTGGATGGTTGGATATTTTTCACGGATAGTGACACCATCATATGGTGTGACACAAGGAACTCTATTGGATTGTTACTTTTCACAGTCTTCATATTCTTTTGAAGCTTTTTAACCAAAAGGAAAACCAACCTGAGGTCTCTATACATTTCTATACTTGCAATAAAAAAGACACTGAAACTGTTTCCACACACTAATGGACCAAAAACGAAAGCTATACAGGTATAAATTAAGCGACTTTTCGTCAAATGTCTTTACTGAAATATTTAAATTAGGGCGATTGTCGTAGAATCTCAAAAATAACCATTAGACCACGATTAACCAATTTGAGATTTTACGCTGCTAAAAGAGGTCAAAAATTATGTGCATGCAATAAAGTGCAAACCGAGCAACTTCCTGTTATATCTTAAATCCTAGAACTATATTTAAGAGCATTTTCCATGACGTTATTTGCGTGACGCAAATTTATTCTGTCCTTCAGCACAAAAATATATCCATGTTAAACAAATTATATATCACATTATGTTTAAATATTTTTAATGTAAGGACCTAATTTGTAGTTCTGCCGTTTATGGGAAATTTTAAATTGCTAATATTCCTGTTAAATTAATTGAATCTATAAAACTGAATTTAAATCTATTTAGAATTTATTGTCTTCAACGCAACTTGAAGACATAACAATCAACAACAATGACAAAGTCAATAAAATTACACTGTTTGATTAATTAAATAGGATTTGTGGTTAAGTTTATTCAAATAGATTAGTATTCTCAAGTTAATTGACCGGTTTGCACTTAGAAGCTTATAAAAAGCAGTTAAACTTGACAGTCAAATAGACAAACAAGAATAAGATGAGTAGGTATGCAGATTCTATTATACTAAAACAGTTTGCGCAAGGCAATTAGACTTGCAGTTAATACGGGTTCCACTTTATATTATTGAAGAATGCAATTGCATTCACAATCAGTTTGACTTTATAGATAATGCACAGAGCTAAACAAAGATTTATTATATAAGCAATAAAATGTTTCTTTCATACGATATCATTTAAAGTTTCATAATCAAATTTTAAAACAATCAATGAAAAATAAAAAAAACAAAGAAGTTATGCTCTGTTTATAAACCTAGACCCTAAAAGAGATGGGGGTCTCATAAGAATAATACTATATTTTACTCCATATCTTTCGCTAAAAGTAATTTTAAATATACCTATTTTATATCTTATACATGCGTAATACGTTATTAGTTGATTATTTTATAAATTTAAGAAACGTTAAGATTGAGCAAAAACTAACACACTAATTTTATTAAACAAGTTTCCCTTATAAAGTCAATAAGAAATATTGTCATAAGTCATAATATGTCGGATGAGTTGACACTACAGGTATGACATACTTCAGGTTAAACAATGAACTTCAACAGTATTAACTCATTTTATAATAGCCTACCTAAATTAATGCTAAAAAAAAAATAAATAAATAAATAATATTTTATGCCTCAAAACCCAGAGGCTATTTTACCACTTTTATTTTATTTTAGCCAGTCAGACAAATATTTGTATACAAATCTATTATAACCTATTATCCTTTTTTAAAAAATTAGCCCAAAAAACTCAAAAACAAAAAAACTTTTTCATACAAATCCAATACATATAAAGTAACGCAATTCTTTAAACTGTTACTACCCTTATAAAACCACATGTGACATTCATTTGTCCCAAAGCACATTTGACTAAACATCCCTTTCTCTTAATAGCTATTTAGTCATAGAAATGTATGCTTAATTATATCCATTTATTTTCTAAAAACAAAAAAAAAAAAAATAATAATAATAATAATAAAAAAACAGGGAAGTACCAATCTAAAGAAGTACCTAAATTAAAATATTCATTATTAAATGCATTTACTAACATAATATACATATTTAAAAAGTTTATAGCNTTTTTTCCGTGGTAGGCTGTGAAATAGTAACTTTAGAGCCTAAAAAACAAAGCTAAAATCAATTTTTTCATTACGTGGACTTAAAAAATCTTTTCATTACTCCTGGCAGTAAAGAAAAAATTGTTTACGTCCTAGGACGCAAAAAATGTTTATTGTACTATAAGAGCTTATCAAAACTTCCGTAGGAGCGCTATTTTCTTACTGAAATGGCCTTAGTACGATAGAATTCCGCTAGATGTCAATGCGTTTTATTTATCTTTTCTTATAGTGTAACCTCTTTTTAAGGTTTCTTTTTTTTAATCTTAAGTTTAAACTAATATTTGTTAATATTATATTGATTATTGATTAATATTTAATGTTTTTTTATTGTCTGCTACCTCGGAAAAAATAGCATATGCTACACGACTGTGAAGTGTTTTTTCTTCTCGATTCGCTCGACAGTAAATATAATTGCCGCGGTAAAGAAAAAACACATTCACAGCCTAGTAACATAATATAGGTACTATTATTTGTTTTGATCTTCTTTTTGACGGGTTTCAAATTTGTTGATTTTTACTTTCTCATATAAAGAGAAAGTATTGTGATGGTGCGAACATTTGATTTTGAGATTTTGATGGATTTACACGTTTTGAGGTCCCCTGAGTCCAAAAAAGTGGTTTTTAAAAAATGTCTGTCTGTCTGTCTGTCGTCTGTGTAGACGCCTGGAGCCTAAACTACTGGGCCGATTTTGACGAAATTTGGCAAACACGTTCAGAAAAATCATACCCCGAGGCGAAATCGAGAAATGAATTTTAACTCCAAATTTGAGGGCGCTACCCCCCAAAAACTTTGAAAAAACACGAAAAAAAATTATTTCTCGAAAACGGTTCCGACGATTTTGATTAAAAAATTCTAAAATGTAGTAAATTTAAATACAAATCGAAAGATACAAGCAGTTTTCCCGGGAAAAATCTAGTTCCTGAGATAATAGCTTAAAACGCGGATGGAGAGAGCCCGGGTGCGATTCCCCGCCCGGGAGAAGTTATTTTTATGATATTTTTTATGAAATTTTCAATTGCAATTAAATGTACATATATGAGAAAGTTTGTCTGAGTTGTCTCGGACCGATTTTTTATTAAGAGATAAACATTGAATGACAGCGAAAAAGAAAAATTAAACAAAGAAATAAATTAATTGACGATAATTTAAAAACGTAGTATATAAAAAGGTTCTTTTTATCTTGTAATTATTTATTATTAAGAATTAATTCATTTACGATGCTTTTACGTGATGAATAAAAGTTTATATAGGTAAAATTATTCAGTGGTAAGTTGAAATGTTATTAACCTCAGATGGCCGGTATAATAGCAATGCTGGCTAGCAATTAGTATGCGCATAAAAACATTTTTAGCATAGCGGTAAATCTAAGCAGGATCCTTTACAGCGTAACAATACAAGATGCGCAGCACTCAATCTTAATAGCACAATCACAATTAAACAATCTCGAGTAATTAACGCTAAGATTCAGCTCTTTCATACGAAAAACACAGGCTTTAAATCTTTCAACCAACTTTGATTTCTTAATTGGCTGAAATAAAGTAACAATATAATAACAATAAATATTCTTAATTGCATTTTCTTTAATATTTTTTTATGCCTTGATAATTCTAAGGTATTTCCTGGAATAAATTTTATTTATTTTTTATTTCCAAGCATTGTCAACAAATGGCGGACAGGTGGTTTTGAACATTCAAAACTACAAACCATAAAGTGGATTATACTTGTTAGTTATTATATTATAGTAATATTTCTTCTGAGCAGATTAACTATGATATCCCTAGTTAAGACTTAATTGTTTTTCAACTCCCAAGTATGTGACAGTATTAATGTCTAAATCATTTCTATACCATTTAAAAAAAGAGACAAACAATTGATGTGTCATACTTTAAAATAATAATGGTCTGGAATAACGCATATATAAGTTTCTCTTACGCATAACTTTACAGCAGTATTCCCCATACTTTATTTGTTGTGATCTCTCTATTCTTGATCTTGATAATTGTGAAGCATTACCTCAAATAGTTAATCAATTTTTGTTTCTGTAAAAGTGACATATATAATTTGCCTCATACTAATATTAATAACTTGCTTAAGTAGATATTAGATGTCCCTATTTATTTAATAATTATTTTTAGGTAGTCAATTAGGGTAAAAATAGAGTTAACAACTCATAGTAGTTAGAAACTGGTAGTCCATCCCCCTCCGGGACATAATCATGCCTTATCATGGGTGGAATTAGTCACATTTACTCAAACTAAGTTCGTGTTGTCAGAATAAATCATGAAAATACATAAAATAAATACTCCTTCGCACATCGATCCATTAGACAGTTTTTTAAAAAAAATATTTAAAATAGATAAAAATTAACAATTAACAAAACACATGAACATAGAAAATGTTAAATACTAAATGGTCTTACTTTTTTACCCTTACTATGTTTACCCTAATTAACCTACCTAAAAATAAGAATTAATAATTTGTTCAAATTGCCTTTCAACTTGGTTTTGTACCAATGTATTGCCACATCGAATGTTGCAAACATAACTTGACTAAAAGCTAATTTTGTTAAATTTAACTGACGAAATTAAATATATAAGTAAAAATCGATTCAACAAACTCAAATAAAAATTCTTTTATACATAGTGGCACTGAATTTAACTATCATAATATCTCATTTAATTTATACATAGTATTAAACATAATATTTAAATAGTAGAGCTAAGTAATTATGAACTCGTATACGAGTTGTCTCAGACCGATTATTTACCTAAATGGTCTACCAAATTGGATTTTTAAATTATCATTAAAAGAAACCTTTTTGAGTAATGTTTTTGCAATATTCACGTTTTTATGGTTGTTAGGGACTAGGACTCTGAAGAGGTCCACATTTATTTATTTATTGAATATTTATCTCAAAAAGTAATTTCTTTCTTGGATAAACGACTTGTATTAAATGGTTAAATTTGTATTTAAATGTATTACATTATTATTAAAGCAAATTGCAATTAAATTCATACCTCGTATTTTAAATGTATACGCACAAACAATTACATAGCTTTGAACATAAATTTACAATAACCTTAAAAACAAAAAAAAAAAAAATCAATTATAAATTGTTTTATCAAAATAATACTTACAAATATATACACATTTTAACGTTAGATATTTAAATTAACTAAATTATAAAAATATAAACAAACACAAGAAGAATCCGATATTAAATATTTAAATTTTTAGATCATAAATAATTCTGTTCGTGACGATATCTAAATAATTATAAAAAGAATCTTGACACAAAACAATGTCTTTTTAAACGACCTTTAGACATTGTGAACGCACAAAACTCTCGTGTCGTGTTAACCTCGCATTTATCTTGCACTTTGCGCACTTCATAAACAACCAATTACTAAGGACATAAACGCACTTTTAATGAGAAAAAAAATCTAAGCAAATACATATAAATTATACTATATGCCTTTTTATTAACCATTAAAAATTTATAAAAAGTATGCATTCGGTTTTATCAATTTATTCTTATCAGTTATAAATTATAATGTTTATTCTCTTTTGTTAGTCATTATAATTTATTACTAACTTTAAAAATATTTTTATTTTCTACTTGTTGATTGTAGTATCATGATAAATTCCAAATTTTAACGAACTGCCGATTACACATCTTACTTATTTGATTACTCATAAATAAAAGCTATTTTTTTTTTTTTTAAAGAAGGGTCTTAGTGACATAATACTTATACTTAAATAAAATATATCGGTTCGAGACTACTCAGACAAACTTTCTCATCTACAAGTACATAATAATAATTACATAGCCCAGTGTTTTACATTTATTAATTTTCGTAATAGTC
The DNA here is from genome assembly GCA_001010745.2 of Gerris buenoi. Classification (NCBI taxonomy): domain Eukaryota; kingdom Metazoa; phylum Arthropoda; class Insecta; order Hemiptera; family Gerridae; genus Gerris; species Gerris buenoi. Next base: position 160,446 of record KZ651759.1, read on the forward strand.
CAGGAGATAGCGTGCAAAAAAGTGTCTGACTAACATCAAGCTAGAATTTTGTATACAAGTCAATCTTTTAGCGTCTTTTAAGAATATGTGGTCGGCTAAGTTCGTCTGCGGGACATAGCTTGGTAATAGGCGTTTAAAAAACAAACCGGTGGAGAGCGGCCATGTCTTACCAATTATGGTGGACAATGTGATTTTCATGATCCTGAGTACAGAATTAGTTAGTAGACCGACAATCAAGTTGATGTTAGTTCGTCCATTGACAGGCGACCATGTTGATTTTTAGTAATATTTCAATAACAAACCTATTAACTGTGAAAATAACATCGACATGATTTTTTGTCTACTAACTAATTCTGAACTCAGGACATGAAAATCATACTGTCCACCATAATTGGCGGGACATTGCCACTCTCCACCATTTTGTTTTTTTCAAATGCCTATTGCCAAGCTATGTCCCGCAGACGAACTTAGTCGACCACGTATTCTTAAAAGGCACTTCACTAAAAGATGAACTTGTATACAAAATTCTAGCTTGATGTTACTCAAACACTTTTTTGCACGCTATCTCCTGGACTATAAGTACATTTAATTATTATTTAACATTTCATCAAAATTTTTCATAAAAATAACTTCTCCTCGGCGGGGAATAGAGCCCGGCCTCTCTCCGTCTGCGTTAAAAGCTACTTTCTTAGGAACTAGATTTTTTTCGGTAAAACGGCTTATATCGTTATATTCATATTTAAATGGACTATAAATTTTAGAATTTTTTAAATCAAAATCGAGATTAAAAAAAAAATCAGGTTATATCGCAGAATAAGTTATTTTTGTGCCGAAATGTTTGTAGATTATACTTATTGTAGAGAGACTGAATACCGTAACTAATCACACTAAATTATGTATTCACCGAGTATATTTATAATCAGATCACTTATGAACGGATCCATTACTAGATTTTGATGAAAGTGTTAAGCGATAGTATACTTCGCTGAAATTTTAGTATATTTCAGGTAAAATCTTATTTGTTTCATGAAATAATAATAGGCCATAACTACAATTTTGTATGATAAATATTTTATACGTCGCACTTTGGTTGTGTGAGTCATAGGAAATTTGTTATCATAAGAATCACGGTTATTGAGTTATTACAAGCACTGTCCTTAATCAGTCTGAAGAACCCCTATGTGTGTCCTTAATCAGTGTCAGACTAAGGATGGATGACCCAAAAATTGGTACTGAATCTATAAGCCAAGTTTCAGCTAAATTGGTTGTCTGGAAGAGAGTTAACAATCCCTCTAAAGATTTTGAAGACAGTTCTGACAACAGACGACAGGCACGATAAACAAATTCGAAGTTAATATCGGAGTTCGGTCATGACAGTGGAGCAGTCAAGATTGTGCTCTGAGTGTTATAAATTATTTATAAACTAGTTGTCGTTATTTAACTTTTAGTTTTTTATGAACTTGATCATTTTTTTTACAAGTTTTCAAATTTAGCAAGTTACCTAACATGTGCAAGATTTAATAAAAAAATATTATCAATTTTGCAACAACTATATAATTAGGGTGGAGTGTTTTACATTATACTATGAAATATCTCCGAATCAAATGGTTTTTCATTGAAATATCCTGGTAAATTTGAAGGTAGAAGCTTATAATATATTTAATAAATATAAGTATAATCAAGTAGATATTTGTCGTAATGTAAAAGCTGAACAAATCTAATCAAAAACCGTAGCGGTTCACCGATTCTCAAATAAAAATATCCCTTTTCGAGTAGGAATTCTGGTTTTGGTGTGAGAACCCGTGGCGCAAACGGTTAGTGTTGTTTCTTGAATCAGAAAAAGTAAGAATCTAAACATCGACGGTTCGATACCTGGAGAATCCACATTTATTTACAGTCAGTATTACATAAGAGACTTTAAATAACCAATCAGTTCCAGAGATAAACGGGAACAAGAGAAGCCCAAACCAAAAGAAGATCTCCTTTCAGCGAGACATCATCTAATGAAGGTTCGAATACCTCCTCCGATATCAATAGAAAGCTAGATTTTATTATCGCAGTCTTAATAAACAAGGTGAGGAAAATAAAAAAACCAAAGAAGAAATAATTAAATCTCTAAAGGAATATAAACAGCAGAATGATAAAATAACGATTTGAAAAAAAAAAAAACTCTCTTCTCAGGGAAGAATACATAGAATTGAAATAAAAAGTAAATGACATCAACTAATATTTTAAAAGAAATGGTTTCGATATTTTTGGTATTCCTTATCAACAAGGCAAACAGCAAAAATTAAGAATATTTTTCTCTGCTTTAGATTGTAGGTTTAATGAAGAAGTAATTAATTCAAGTTTCCGTCTAATAAACCTAAATCAAGCACAACCATTCCCATAATTAAATGCGATTACGTCCCTAATACTGACAAAACCATTTTTCATCGTCAAATTAAAAACAAACCAGAATTGTGGAATTGGACATTTCAAGCGAAAACAATTCAAATAAAAACTTGAATGTGTTTGCATATGTGTTGTTTAATGAGTTGCTCCCTTTCGTCGTTGAATAAATTTCTTTAAAACCAGGCCGAAGAAACCAAAAAAAAAGAGGTCAGTTGTTAGCCACTTAGAACTTCAACGTAAAAATTTTTATTCGCTTAACCAGGGAATCCCGGCCTAAAAGAGTGTAAATTGACGAGTCAGTACAAACTATTCTGTGCTAAATTTGTAGGCGCACGTGACAATGCACCCAATTATTTTTTTTATTTTGAGTGGGTATCATGAAAGCTGCTGAAGAGTAGATTACGAATACATATATATATGCTTTTATAAATTATGCATTCTTTACCTGTTGAAATATTTGAAAGTAATACCTTAAGGTGGGGCGACGAAAATTTCCTGAAAAGTGAAATTTACCTTGTTACCTTTGTTATTAGCGATAAAAAAAAAACATTGTGACCCTACGGGAGATCGAACCAGAGACCCCATGAGGTCGAATAAAATTATAATTATACAACGGGTATACTTAATAATCTAAGAAACCCTAAAAAGTACTTAGACGCAACAGTGGCGTATCGAGGGGGGGCACAGGGGGCACACCGTTGAAAATCTCTTTACGAGTACAGTAATTGTTATTACGTACATTTTGAGGAGATAAAATGGAAAAACATTTCAAATAGTCAACATATATGTGTGTGTGTACGTTCTTTATACAAACCTACAGTTTTAATCCGATCTCGATGAAAATTTGCACACTTGCCCTTCAAAGCAAGGGGAATATCACTGTCTTCATGAATTTTTGAAATTTAAATTTTTGGTACACCAGGAGTACAGGGAACAAGTAATGGATACGGGGTCTAAGTAATTAGTTTAGGAGTCATTGTTGTTTTCATTTAAGAGGGGGGTACATTTCACCTCAAAAATGCATAAAACCGCTGTTTTGANAGTAAGATATTGTACTGCAGGAACCATCAGCATAACATTTTCTAACGAAAACGTTCCTAAACAGTTGATGTTACATGGGCTCGAAGGTTTTTTTTGGGGGGGGGGTCTGCTTTGTTGAAAGAGTAGTACCCTTTTTTTGTTACCACAAAACGAAGGTTGAAACTAATATAGGACCAACTTTCTTCTTGTCATCCAAATTTGATCTAAATCGGATGATTAGTTTTTAAGAAATGGTGATCCCAGAAATTAAACCGATAGATACCTACAAGACCGAAACTATTCTCTCTAACAGTTTAAATTTTTGAATTTAGAGGCATAAAAAAATTCTTCAAAATTATTACAATGCTCAGAAGCAACATTGTAATCGCACACTAATTGAACATTACCTACATTAGTTAAGTTAAACTGAAAACTATAAAATAATAATAATGAATAATTGTTTAGTCAAAGAAATTTATCAAAATACATTAAAGGTCCATGTTCATTCAAATTATATTTATCTTTAACAAATAAAAATAAAATAATATAAAAACATTCTCATAAGTCTCCTAATGGACTTTAAAATGAAAGATGGATTTTAAGTACTATTAATAAATCTGTGCTTCTGGAATTTTAAAGTTATGTTAACAAGGACATGGGTTGTCCATTAGTGCCGTATGGACACAACAAAAAAAATTATGTAAATAATGTATCTGAAGGCTTATGAGATAACCGCATATAACACTGAAATAATTTTAAATAAATATTAAATATATCTGTGAAATGTTATTTCAATAAAAAGGAAGAACAAAATAAAAAAAATATTATTAAAATAAATATGTTTTTTGAGTTTCTTGTTGAATTATATACAATGCAATAATATTTACGATAAATCAATGTTAATAATTTATTATATACTAATGAATTATCACGGTAAATAAATGACAATAACATTAATTGATCGGCTTGGTTTAAGACAAAATGATATTTTTTTTTCGGTGAATGAATGTGTATCAATGTTAAATAATATTCCGCGAATAAGAAGAGGAAGCTGATGGATTATCTTATAATAAGTTATGAATGAAACAAATTCATAAAAAAATAAAGTAATTCAAGGACGGATTTTTGTTAATAATATTGTAAAAAAAAGTTTTTGGTTTATCATCTTAATCCTATCACTATAAGCTTGTATTATATTTTTGACTTTTTAAAATTAAAAAAATACGTGTGGTGTCGCGGGACACCCAGTAGGAACGAAGTTCCTTACATTTTTCATTAAATATAAATTATAAAATCACATAAAATGCTAAAGACGTATAAACTTTTAACTCCGATTTATTTTCGATATTTATAAAACCAAGTGACATATAATTTGACATATAACAAAAATAAACAAAACAAGTAACAGGGTTCCATAATAATTTTTTTCCCATCTTTTTTAAGCTTACGTTTACGCGAGCGCTGCGCGTGAACGCTTGGACGGATAACGTTTTCCAACGTACTCAGTCTGGGCATTGGGTAAAATGAACGTATGTACCAAATTTCAACTAACTCGGTGATCTTTTACTCAAGTTATCGTCATCGGTAGATATTTCGTGACGGATTTCACGTGACGGTGATTTCATGACGGTGATTTTGGTCGTTTTTTTCGGATTCACTTTCAGGCTCCGAACGTGTTATAAGGAACTTCGTTCCAAAATGATCTTGTTAACTTTTTAAAAATATCGAGAAAAGTTACGGCTAATCATTTCATGTAGGTATTTAGACGTCAGGTAGGAAATATGTTAATTTAAAACGAATAACAATTCAAAAACAAAATTGATCAGCGTTTATTATTATCAACAAGAAAAAAATATTGTAACTCAGGCTGTATTAATAATATCATGCTTAAGATATTTTTACAACAAACTATTTAATTTTGAATTATATATTTAACTTTTACGTTCGCAATGATGCAGTATATATACAACTAATATTGATGGATTTACACGTTTTGAGGTCCCCAGAGTGGATTTACACGTTTTATTTTATTTTAAATATCGAGAAAATTTGCGGCAAAAAATGTCATTTATTTAGATGTAAGGTAATCTGTAAATTTAAAAAAATGCAAAAACAAAATTGATCAGCGTTTATTATATTATCATTATAATTTATTCATGAAAGTAATGAATAAATAAAATGAATAGTTTTGATATTAAATAGATTACATTAGTAATTTTAAAATATTTTATTTTAAACTTTTTTAAATTCGTTATTTCTTACTTTCAAACAAATGCGCTTTTTTGGAGAAAGTATCTTGATTAAAAATCGTGTTTTTTTATGAAAAAAAAATTAATTAAAAAAATAAATTTCTTTGTCTGTTAAGAAGCTATGAGCTTTTATAAACATTTTGAATGTAGTATTATTTATAAATAAACTAGCCGGATCGGTGCGCTTCGCGCACCTTATCCGTCTAGAAGTTGGCGCTGAGTGTAAATAATAATTAAAACAATATAATTAACATATCTTTATTATTACATAATTACGTATTTTAGTAGAAGTAGGTTACATTACGTTTTTATGCATTTTCAATTATTCTAATTTATACTACCTTCAATTTTAGTTACAATGAGTCTATGTTCCATATTTTAGATCTTTAAATCCAATGGAAGCTAAGATAATAGTATCTGATTAAATCCAAGATGGCGGCCATATGTTGAAGTTAAAGAACCTTTAGTTTTCTTCTTTAGCTACCATAGGTCTATGTACCAAATTTCAGATCTCTACGTCCACTGGAAGCTGAGATAATAGAGTGTTATTAAATCCAAGATGGCGGTAATAATTCAATATGGCACCCATATATCAAAATTAAAATGACCGCACTTTTCTATTTATGGGACACTTTATCTATGTACTAAATTTCAAATCTCTATGTCAATGGAATGTAGAATTCCCCATGGATAAATCCAAGATGGTGGCTTTAATCAATATGGCGCCCATATATCGAAATCAAAATAGCCTTACTATTCTATTTATGGTACACTCTATCTATGTACCAACTTTCAGATCTCTATGTCCATGGGAAGTAGGAGAATTTTTGATCAGTCAGTCACTGTCACTCTTAGTTTTATATATATAGATATAATAACCCGTTGTAATTATTATAGTACATAGATGCTTAGGAGATAGCGTGCCAAAACGTGTCTGACATCAAGCTAGAATTTTGTGTATAAGTAACTCTTGTGGTTTATTTTAGAATATGTGATAAGGAGACATAGGTTGGCAGTAGGAATTTGAAAAAAAAGCGGCCATGTCCCAACTTTTATGGTGGGCAATGTGAGTTAAGTGGTCTCCATTCAAGTGACAAACTACCATCACTTCTTATGCACACAACTTCTTCATTCTTAACTGTTACTCCTTCATTTCTAACAAATTTTGATAATATGTATGTATATATTACGCTATGTATGATTGGATGGATTAGGTAGAATATTGCTAAACAATATTAATTTTTATTGTATCATCCCTCAAGACCCTAGAAAAAAGAAAATATAATTATTAAAGTGATATACTGAAGTTTGAAAAAAAATCTAGCTTGATATTAGTGAGACTCTTCTTTGCACGTTATCTTCTGGATTCAGGACTATTAGATTTTATTGTTTTAACTGAAAATATAATTTAACATCATAATTTGAGAATGAAAAATCGTAAAATTAAGTGATTTAGACTAGGTAGATTGTCCAAGAACTAAACAATTTATTAAAGTCCCAGGGGTTCTTAAAAGATGAAACCACTCCTGCTTTAAATATTGAACCTATATGTAGATTATAAAATAAATTTGTTTATTTAATGTTTTGGGAAATAGTTAATTTTTAATAGTTCTATTTTTTTTTTTTTTTTTTTTTTTTTTTGGCATTAGCTTTTCAGCTATACAGCCATACACTAGTATTAATGTTTTAATTTTTTCACCTGCTCGATTTAAATTTTAATTTGTTCACTGATTAAAAAAAATGTATATTTCGCGAAACACATGAATATTGTTGCTTTGAAGGATGTTTCTATAAAGAACTGGTTGTTTTATTATATTTGAGATGTTATGGATCAATCTCTCCCTACTATCTCTGTATTTTGTACACTTCATAATTAAATGTTCTAGATCTCCGACTTCATTACATCTGTCACACATATCTGAGGAGCTTCTCCCGATCATCTTTAGGTACTTGGGGCATATTCCGTGGTT
>KZ651759.1:182104-203261 GCA_001010745.2 Gerris buenoi
AAGATTGAATGACGGGAAGTGGTTCAAAATTGGGGTAATAGGTGTGCGATGAAACTTACAAAGCAAAGTAATATAAGACCAGTAAAAACAAATTATAAAGCGACAAAAAAAAATGAAAAAACATCAATGAATTCCGATTAATTTAGTTATATAATTTTACGAATGTTTAATTTTCTTTTTATAATAAACATATATTAGATTTTAATCGAAATGAATAAACAAACATTTTTATTTCGAATATTTTATAAATATTTCAATTTATAAAGGATAAAATAAAAAAAAAAAATCATAATAAATAAACAATCAGGATTGAAAATGAATTTACATATTTCATATGAACGAAACAAGGTCATAACAAAACTGTAACATGATATTTCTTATTTATTTATTTATACAATTTGTTTTTTATAAAAATTGATTAATAATATAAATTATAATCTTCATTATAAATTTATATATTTTAATATCATTACTAATCGATTTATTTAACTCATGTGAATAATTTACAGAAACGACTAAATTAGAATGGTTTAAATTTAAATTATTATATATCATCCCTTAAGAACTTAGAAAAATAGAAATTCATTGAATTTCTAATTGATTGTACAAGGTACAGGTACTAATTGGGTACTTTATAATTATAAGCGTTAACTCTAGGTCTAGTTCAATGACGTAAAATTCGACATCAAGATTTGTAGACAATTGAAAGCTTAATTCGGGACTAGATATCGTTATAGACAGAGGAAAATTGTTCTCCAGTATAGCTTAGTTGGTCACTGTAACTGAAATATAGAGGCNAAAACATAAATAATAAAAAAACAATAATTATTTGAAAATTAGTCATGTATCGGATTTAGAGTTAATCTTGGTGAGGGAGGCGTTATAAAGGCGCTATAAGGTCATGGGTCAAGTTTAATCTATATCGAAGGACTTGTAAGCAAAGAAATGCCACGATGCGACGTTACCAACTTACAATATCAACAACCCGATGTTATTATTCATTTATAGAAATATTATTTTCAATATCAACATCACAGTTATTAAAAGACACTGATTACAGAATAGTATTATAATAATATTATAATATTATCTATTTTTTTTTCTCTAATGATTTCGTCATTTTCTATTCTTAGATTTTTTTAAGATTAAAAAAATACTATAGCAGTACCAATGAATATGTGTCTAAACATACCCATAATTATGTAGTTTTATCTGGGGCAAGTGCATTCAAATGTCCACACCAAGAAATTGTAGGACATATTTTAAAGGACGTTTCAAATGCCTAGAATAAGAAATTTATGAAGTATTTTAGAGAATAATACATACATATTACAAATTTTAAGATTCAAGATAAATAAGTTATGTACTCATTACCTGCAAATAGATACTAAGATTGCCAAAGAAATCATTCACTTACCTAAAACAAACAATAAATATAAAATAGTACATATTTTATTAACCATAGACATAGACACATTAAGTAGCTATAATTATACGAGAAAATTTTGAAATTTCGAAAGCAGAATTTTATAAAAACTAAATAAATCTGTATAAATCATATTAAGCAAAACAAGTAAGGCGCGCTTCACGTAAGTACGTGAGGCGATAATGGCCGGTTTCTGTACGATTAAGTGTATAGTTGCATATTCTTTTTCTACACTTCAAGACCTGTAAATTGATGTATAACATGCCATAGTAACTAAAAACTTTTTTTTAGTCGCCCGCCATATTGACCGCCTTCTTGAAAATATTACGTGTTATTTTATTTAATAGTTACATATTCTTTTTCTACACTTCAAGACCTGTAAATTGATGTATAACATGCCATGGTAACTAAAAACTTTTTTTTAGTCACCCACCATATTGGCCGGGCTGCCATCTTGGAAATATTAAGTGTAAAAACTCCAAAAAATTTTCCAGTTGTCTAAAATGCCGAGATGTACCTGTGTGCCAAATTTCATGTTTCTAGCTACAGTAGTTTATTAATTGAAACAAGCCAACGGACAGACAGACAGACAGAGCCGTTAAGGTTTTTTTTTTACTTTGTACAGAAATCTAAAAAGATATAATGAGCACATAGTAAGCCCTGATACTTCTAAGACTATCTTTTATTAACAGATTTGCTTGAAGTACAATGCATTTTAATCAAGAAGCGCAATCAGTGTAATATCCTTACCACCAGCACTATACTTTAAATATGCTTTAAAATTTATTAAAATATACTTTGAAACTTTAAAATTTGAAATATGTAAGTAAAATGTTTTATATGACGTCAATTGTTAATTATTGTTATATTTTAATTTAAATTTTAACTTTTATCAAGACCCTCTCTCATGGAGATATAAAAATGTATCACAAATTATTTTATTTATAAATTATTCACAACATTATTTTCACCGCTAAATAATAACTGACAGAAGATAACTCTATAAAGGGTCGAAACGTCTTAATGTAGAAAGAGAATAATTGTTAATTATTAGGGGAGACCGGGGCACAGAGGACCTCCAGGGCACAGAGGTCCATTGTGTATTTTGATTGTATAGTAGCGCAACTAAGCGGAAATCAGTATGATCTATTAGAGTTAGTTTGTTTCTAGACGTGAACAATCACTAGCAGAGTTATCTAAGTTTAATAAATTTTATTCACTTTTTTCAATTTTAAAAGAAAGTGATCTAATATTTACGTTATACAGGGTGTTACCGACCTAAACCGAACGGTATAAATAACATTGCGATTCCGTATCAATTTCATGGAGAAATTTAAGTTTGAATGAAAAAAAACGTCACCTTATGCACGTAAACTTTTAGCAGGTGCCTACCAAAATGCTTGGATGGAACGAGAAANGATAATATTAAAAAAAAAAATCACATTTATATTCAAGACAATGATACATAAATATATAAGAAATCAATTTTATAAAAGAATAAATAGATACTTTGTATTTTAAATTCTTATAAATCGATAATGTACTTAAGTAATTCAAGAAAGTATAATTTTTGCATCTTAAATATCACTATGTATTCATAATGTACGTCGAATTTTAATGCATTTTAAATAAAAATAATAATATAGAGAAATAAAAAAATAAATCTAAGTGGAAGGAATTTATAAAGCACATTTTATATTTGTTGAATTAGTTGTATTTACTTACTTGTTTATAATGTCAATGATAACTTAAACCTTTGTTATATTACGCATACGGTAAACACATAAATATAAACAGATAAATAATCAAAATGCAAATATGAATACAGCTCGAGATCTAATCGTATGAAAGAAAAAGATAATNATTAGTTGTATTTACTTACTTGTTTATAATGTCAATGATAACTTAAACCTTTGTTATATTACGCATACGGTAAACACATAAATATAAACAGATAAATAATCAAAATGCAAATATGAATACAGCTCGAGATCTAATCGTATGAAAGAAAAAGATAATGATATCTTTATTATTCTGCTATCATGAGCAATGTATTCTATTTGTGACTTCATTTTGATTTTTTATTCCCGTTTCTGGCTCGTGAGTTTTTCCCCTTTCTTATTTCTGCATTGCATATATTAAAGTGGAAGTATTGCAATGACTTGTACATTCTACTTTGAAATTTTAAAGATACAAACAAAATGTGATATAATTTTCTTGGTTTTTAAATAATTTTAATGACGATTTACAGAAAGTGAGGAGACTAAACTCCTCAATCGATTTCAATTAAATTTTGTTATCTTTCCCTTTTAAAAGTATTATAAAATCTTTGAGCTCTCTTTTATAGTAGTAACACCATTTTTACCCTGTTATCTTCGCACCCATGTAGAAGAGGAACAATTATAGTCGCAGAAGGTAGAACTTTTATATAGGATCAACAATGGGCTAATTAAGATGTACCNTACCCTGTTATCTTCGCACCCATGTAGAAGAGGAACAATTATAGTCGCAGAAGGTAGAACTTTTATATAGGATCAACAATGGGCTAATTAAGATGTACCATCCAAATTTCATTAAAATTGGACGACTAGTTTTTGAAGCTTGATCTATCTGAATAACAAAAACATTTTACGTATCCGATTTCAAAAATTCCAAAAAAGAAATCCGTTGTAGACATCAGAGAACGTTTTTAGTTCCGCGTCTTTCTGTCCATCAATCGTACAATTTTTGCGAATCAACATATTTTAAAAAGGATTCGACAGATTTTAATTAAATCTGTATTGTAAGTCATTATTAGACCATTGTTGGTCCCATATAAGTCTTAACCTCCTGCGCCCATTCTTTTCTCTTCCACATGCGTGCAAACATACATTTATTTACACCTGTATCTTCAAAAGTATAGACATCTGATTTTTATGAAAATTGGATGGTTTGCCGAAAGTAGCCCGCAGATAGATACCCTATATTAATTTCAACCGTATATCATTAGTTTATACTTAAATTCGCGTAAAAATTCAAAATAATCAATNAAAAGTGAGCTTGGTGTAGTTTTGCTCCATTTTGGATCTAGTTTCACCCAAAAAAATTTTTCGGTTTAGGTCGGTAACACCCTGTATATAATTAAATATAACATTATTTTGATACAGAATTTTTACACAATTTTCATTTGTTTAAGTCTGTCGTGTATCTTGTCAAAAAAATGTTTTTAATGGCATGTGGCTTGGGGCACAGAGGACCGTAAAGGTATGGGGTACACCCCATTTTGTTATTTGAATTTGTGTTGAATGGGCACATTATTCTTGCACAGGGGCAGACGATGGCGATGACAATATTGTTAGTAGCTACTGCCAAATAAAAATTAAAATTAAAAATAAATGTAGAATTTGATTTGTTTTATAGAAAAAATAAAAATAAAATACTTTTAATGAAATTTAAGAACTGTGAGTCGGGGAACAGTTAGAGAAATGTTTATTCCAATAAATACTTATCATTTACATAATTTTATTAAATAATGCTGAAGTTATCTGAGCAAAAACCTTATTAGGTCCTATGTCCTATAAAGTTTAATTCTCTAATTCAAATTATCTGGTATAATAAGAAAACGTTATTTATAATCTTCTGTTTTTGTGGGTCATGTTAAGGGTTACAAATGTTTGAAAATAATTAAATTATTAAACATTGGCTATATTTCGACCGTCTCCTTGTCATATTCATGCCTAGTCATGAAGAGTTATTTTTACATTAGTTGCATTAGTTCTTATTTCTACCAATTATTTGGAATGGTCACTAATTATTTTTACATAATATTAAAATCGCCTTCCAACATCACAACTACAACATAATAAAGTTTTATGTAACTAAATTTATAACATTTAAACATTAAAAATTAACAAAAACGTTTTAACTGTGAGTTAACCATGAAATAACTAGTAGCAAATTCTAGCAAACTAATACCTTTATTTCTAATTATTTAGCTAAAAGACAATTAATACTTGTTATATTATTATATATCTGTGTCAATTGCGTATAATCAGTTAAGTCCAAAAAGCTAGTTTTGAGATATCGCAATTTTAAAGTTTGGAAATTTACAGTAAATCAGGGGAATGTGTAATATTTATTTTCTGAGGTCTATCTTATTCTCCAATTTGTCTTTTATCAGGAACATGTGACTTAATGTCTTTAAGTACAAATTTAACNGTTCAGACAAATCATCCCCTGAGGGAAATCGAGAAATGAATTTAACCTCCAAATTTAGGGGCGCTACCTTCGAAAAGCTCTAAATACAATATTTTTCGAAAACGGTTCCGACGATTTTGATTAAAAGATTTTAAAATGTAGTCCATTTATAAGAATCTAATGATATAGGCCGTTTTCACGGGAAAAATCTAGTTTCTGAGAAAATAGCTTTAAACGCGGACAGAGAGAGAGGCCGGGTTTGATTTCTCTCCTTGGTGATGTTATTTTTATGATTATTTTGATAAAATATTTATTAACTCGTGTATGAGATAGTTTGTCTGAGTTGTCTTTTTCATTTTTTTTATTACATAAATTACCTTGTATAAAATATTGAATAAACGATTTTATAAAGAGTAATATTTTTCGAAAAATCAAACATAACCTTACTTTACTCTTGGTACCATTTTTGAAAATTGTAATTTTTGGGTGCAGATCACATAGTACGAATTTTTGATATGATAATTCTTCATTTCAAAACAAGCAAAAATAGACTGCCAATTAGTGTGGCACCTAGCTTCCTCAAATCCTATTATTTACTTTATTGTTATATTAACATTAACGTTGTATTACTNTTTTTTTTTTTTTTTTATCAAAATTATCGGAACCACTTTCGAGAAAAAAATTTTGTTTCCGAGTTTTTAGGGGTTTGCGCCTCCAAATTTGGAGCTAAAATTCACTTCTAGATTTCTCCTCGGGGTATGATTTTTCTGGATATGTCTGCCAAATTTCTTCAAAATCAGCCCAGTAGTTTAGGCTCCACGCGTCGTTCCAGACAACAGACAGACATTTTTTAAAAACCACTTTTTTGAACTATGAGTGCCTCAAAATTTCAAAATCGAATTTTTCCGCGCCATCGCAATAATTTCTCTTTACATGAAGAAAGTAAACATTTTCGTCGCAATAGGTCGTCAATAATATGTCTATTCTACCAATAATTGGACGCTGGGGGAAGCTATATACTTAAAAAATTAGCGCAATTTATTTATTATAATTTATAACTTAAAAAACATAAACTTCTATCATATTTACTATTTAAATCAAATAAAGTTTTAAATAAATTTTAATGTGAAATAAGGTTTTTAGCCGGTATTGAACATTTTTAAAAAAAATATAAAATACTCATAAATAACATAACATTTGTGCTGAACTTGACCTTTAATAGACCATCTAAAATTAACGATCTCATTATCGCTTATTTCAAAGAACGTAAAATTAAAAAAAAAATCGAAATGTAGTAAGGTGAATGTGTTAACAAGATAATAATGTGCAATAGTCTTAAAAGCTNATTTCTGTCTTGGAATTTTTAAAATCCGAGACAAAACTTTTTCGTTCTCAAAAGTAAACATAATTTCTTCCGTTACCTTCGGTAAGCCCGGAAGCAATTATTATAAAGAGTAACTTTTTCTCGCAAAATTAAATGTTTTTTTCATTTACACCTATAGGTAACTTGAACTGGCGACACACTGTATATTAATTATTTAGGTAGATGTGTGGTAGATGTGTGGTAGATGGTGTTAGTTTGTCCCTTTTTAGAATCAAGTTTGTTGAGGTGTGGGTCGGTAAGGGTACCCTTACCGACCCACACNTTTGTGCGCATGTGGAAGAAAAACAAATAGGCGCAGAAGGTTGAAACTTATATGGGACCAACAATGGGCTAATTATGACCTACCACCCAAATTTAATTAAAATAAGACGTGTAGTTTTTAAGAAATGGTGGTTCGCAAAAATTGAACGACAGACCGACCGACAGACACGGAACCAAAAATGACCCCTGATGTCTGAAACGGATTTCTGTCTTGGAATTTTTGAATTCGGAGACCTAAAAATTTTTCGTTCTTCAGAACGATCACATAGCTTCCTTTAACTTCGGTAAGCTCGGAAGCAAAATAAAAGGAGAAAAATTAATTAAATTTGACAATGATAAGTTGTAAAATCATAACAGTTTAAGAAATATGGAGCGAGGAAGCTATGTGCCACACTAATTGGCAGACTATTTTTTAAATATAAATATAAGCTTACTGTTAGTAAGTCCAACATGCAACATGTGAAACATACTGAATAATATACAATTACCATCATCAATTTCAAAGGAAAGAAATTGATGTTGTTGTTAAAAATCCCATATGGATCGATCTAATGTTCTTNTTACTAGATTGCATTGACAAATAATAAATAATTTTAATGTGGCATACTTGGTAACACTCTTGTTCATGAAATGCAATTCATCTTACAAAATTTTAGAAATTTAAAAAAATTGATAATTTACTCACAAATTTCAGGGTTATTTGATTAAAAGAATAGTTAGTCAACATTCACTGAAAAATTCAAAAGTATTTAATTAATTTTTTTTCAAACATTTTTCATAGTGAGCGAAACCGAAAAAGCCAAATAATTTGAGAATGACCCATTACACATTATTTTGAAACTCGCATTGATTTTTGATTTAGGTTCATTTATCCTCTTCCTTGGATAACACTTATGCCAATGCCAGTAATAATCAAACTTTAAAAGTCCACNCATATGGATCGATCTAATGTTCTTTTATCATTAGGTGATCAAACATCATTATCTCTCAAGTACAATTATGGACAAGCCGTAGTTTCTTCTTTCTCTGATGACTTCTATCATACATTATAACTTATTTTTTGCTACAATCTTTTGAAACTAAATAGAATCAATATGAAAAAGAAAAAAAGCAATAAGAAAGCGTAGGAAGATAAACTTATGGAGATACTGGAATAAGAATACGTTAAATGACAAGAGTTTAATGATGCTTGATTTGAACTAATATATTTTTTACTTTTATTTATATTTGACCTTAATTGTTATCCGTTTTTTTTTATTCTGGTTCGTTTTGGCAACAACTCAATATTATAAATCAATTGAGCCATTTATAAACTTAATATCTTTTAGTTACACACACATACAAATATATTTATATTATGTTATATAATATACATATATAAACATACAGACAGACAGACAAAGGGTGTTAGAAAATTCTGAAAACGGTCAAGTATATTCAAATCATTAGGATCAATTTTTACAAAAAGGTTAATAAATATAAGGGTTGCAAAATGTTTGAGACACGATTGGGTAGGAGGTCAAATTTTTAGGGTTTCGAGGTCGTCNTGATAATGCAGCCAATATAAATGAATAGACTACAAAACTTAGTATGAGTAATGATTTAATGATGCAATAAATCTTAAGATTAAATTATCAAAATTTAAAAATGCTATTTGTATTTGGATGTGCGACTTTATATCTAATAAAATATTTGAAAGTATGCAGAAAAAAATTACAAAGAATATAAAATTAATCAAATATTCATCTATAACAAGGTTTTTATTTAAAAAAAAAAAATAATAATAATAAAAACCTTTAAAAGCTACTAGTAAAAATTACACATTTTTACTTTTAAGTTTATGATGATTGGTGCTTTAAACTGATACAAAGGTACAAACAACTAAAAGGTACTTGTATATGGAAAAATTCATATATTTCTTATTTAAAGACAGGAAACCAACGGTCGTAAGAAAGAAACTGTTTAAATTATCCGTAATTTTTATTGCTACTCACTCATCGTGAGTTTTTTTTAAAAAAAAAGGGTGTCGTTAAAAATTAAATAACAATAATAATATGCATTAAAATTTTATTTAAATCCGTTTTAATGGCTTACTATTATGATTTAGGGTTTTATTGAAGATAATTAATAAATACGAAGTTCAATAAAATAAATTTGCTTTAACTATTATTAACTTGAGATAAAATATTTATTTATTTATTTTTTTTTTAAATAAAAAAATTCCGTAGACAGTTTAAATTAATATGTAACTATTTGGGAACTACTTTCGACAAACTTAAAATTGCTTATAAATTAAATAATCAGTTTTGAAGATGGTCTGCTAATAAGTACGGCACATAGCTTCTCCGCGCCCTGCGCCCTATTACCCATTTAAATGGTGTCATGGTNAAAACTGAAGACGAACATAGCAGTAGATAAGATAGTTAATTTGCATATAGTTAACACCGTAACCTGTAAAAGCTGAAAACAATATATTGACCAATCTTAGAAATACACGCAAAATTTAATTCGAATGAAGCAAGGTATAATTTAAATGATAAGCCAAGTTTCCAAGTTAACACAACTTATAGCTTTCAACGGCTAAAACTATAAAATGTTAAAAGAAGGTACTTAAAGATAGTCATTAACCAAAGAAAATCCTTTTATTTTAACCTTCAAAACGGTGCTGAAGTATATTTTTCTCTGTCTGTCTCCCGTTGTAAATGGTAGTTATAATTTGATTTAAATATAATGAAGAGATGTCACCACTTTGACTCCAAATATGATCAACAACTTCTACATACACATAATGCAATACATTTTGTACAATCGAAATTCAAGCGATTTGGAATAAACTTTGAAGAAGACTATTATACAAATACCGTCAAACCAACCTATGGACCAAGGTAGGTAATTCTTAAAACATTGGGACATGAAGAGGTAAAGAAGTACTGAAGATTATTTAATTTAATTGACTCTATTTCGTCCTTTTAGGGATAGATATCGTCAGACCTGTTATATGCTTATATTGCAGCTTCCAGAAAGTGAGGCATAAGTGAACACTTAATTTGATGACTGGTTAGATTAGTACTTTAAATTGAAGTACCTACAAATAAAATGTACACGTATATGAAAAAATAAACATATTTCTAACATACCGACAGGTAACCAACGGTCGTAACAAAGTAACTGTTTAAATTATCTGCAATAAGATCTATTTTGTCCATTTTAGGGATATCATCAGACCTGTTATAAGCTTATTGCAGCTTCTAGAAGGTGAGGCAAAAGTGAACACTTAAAAGGAACACATATATGGAAAAATACATATCTAATATACAGAAAGGAAACCAATGGTCGTAAGAAAGTGACAGTTTAAATTATCCACAATAAGGCTCGTATTTCGTCCTGCTAGGGATATCATCAGGCCTGTTATAAGCTTACATTACAGCGTCCAGAAGGTGAGAAAAAAGTGAACACATCTTTTAGTTCTTATAAGCAAAACAATTTTCAAGGGAAGTTTATAAGAAAAACATACTAACACTACATAAAGATGGTATAGACTTACAAGGTGCTAATTTACCAATACCATCCACCTAATCAAATGCAGGTAAACAATAGCTCAGAAGGTTAACAATAAATATTAAACATACAAAATGTAAAACTGAAGACGAACATAGCTGTAGATAAGATAGTTAATTTGCATATAGTTAACACCGTAACCTGTAAAAGCTGAAAACAATGTATTGACCAATCTTAGAATTACACGCGAAATTTAATTGGAATGAAGCAAGGTATAATTTAAATGATAAGCCAAGTTTCCAAGTTAACACAACTTATAGCTTTCAACGGCAAAAACTATAAAATGTTAAAAGAAGGTACTTAAAGATGGTCATTAACCGAAGAAAATCTTTTTTTTTAACCTTCAAAAGCGAACAGTTATCGTTAGATTTAAAAGAAACCATTAAACTTTAAAAAGAAACGTTTTTAAACTTTACTCAATCAAATTTATGGATATTGAAGATTATTTGTCTAGAGAGGAAGTCAAGTAAACTCCCGAGTTAAAACAAGGAGGAATAGTTTGGAAGTAAAAGTGATAAAATAAATCAGATATAACGGCTCCAAATTACTGGCTTAAAGCCCTCTTTTAAATATATTCTTAAAATTTTAAGATAGCATCAATACCAGAACCCAACGATGTAAAAATAATCTTCAAGCCTCCAACAAAGGTAACAACAGATAAAACTGAAATTATATGAGATGTAAACAAAACTATTTATATCAACTAGGTGTGCAATGGTTGCAATATTGAGCTGAGCGTGCATTTTAATCAAATTTATTTAATTTTTCCTTTTTTTCTATTTTACCAATAGAATGACCCCTCATAAATGAAAATATGACAAAAGTTAACATAACAACAATAACTGTACTCTTAAAGAGTTTTCAAACGACATGCATCTTGAAGGGCATATACTATTTTAACTTTTGTACCCCGTACCCCTATGTACCAATTTGGACCATTTCAGATTTATACCTTCCTGTGGTTGGTCAATATGACCGTGCCGAATTTTGTGCGGATCGGTTCAGCCGTTCAGGAGGAGTATGCATAAGAAAAAATGCAAAGTGTAGTATAAGAGCTTCGCTTCGCTCAGCTCAATAAACGTAATAGTCCAGTCAAATTAGGTTTTTATCTTGCATTAAATCATGTAGTTCCAATTTTTTCAGGAATGTGTAGAGGAAGGTCCCCTGAACAACGCCTAATAAAGTCCCATCGATTTCAGGCGCCGCTAGCGGTGGGAGGGGGGGCAAAANCCCCCCCTCCCACCGCTAGCGGCGCCTGAAATCGATGGGACTTTATTAGGCGTTGTTCAGGTGACCTTCCTCTACACATTCCTGAAAAAAATGGAACTACATGATTTAATGCAAGATACGACGCCATTTTGAGCTAATTTGACTGGACTATAAGAGGGATTAGAGTGTCTGAAAGAATTAAAAGAGCGCAGAAACGAATACTATGGATTGACTCCAGGATTCTTGACTCATAAACTCATAATACTCTTTTGCTGTTAGTATGTTCAAGCAACCTGGTTATTATGAGCGCGAATGCGGTGGACATGGTGGATGGTGGCAGTCCCATGCTTCAAAGGGCCTTAAGTCCATAAGGAGTATAAGGACTCAAAGCTTCAATTACTTTATTCATAAACAATATTTTGTAATAAAAATAACACTTAATATCTCTATAATAATTGTGTATTAAATAACTAATTCTTTTAAATTAATTTTTACGTTTTAGGTAGTATTCATACTACGGAAAGATTAATTGGAAATTTAGTGGCCCGTGGTTCAAATCCCGGCGCTGGAGTCTATTTTTCTCTGTATGTTTCCCGTAGTTAATAATAATTATAATTTGATTTAAATTATAATTATATTAATGGACCAAGGTAGGTAATTCTTAAAACATTGGGACATTAAGAGGTAAAGAAGTACTGAAGATTATTTAATTTAATTGACTCTATTTCGTCCTTTTAGGGATAGATATCGTCAGACCTGTTATATGCTTATATTGCAGCTTCCAGAAAGTGCGGCATAAGTGAACACTTAATTTGATGACTGGTTAGATTAGTACTTTAAATTGAAGTACCTACAAATAAAATGTACACGTATATGAAAAAATAAACATATTTCTAACATACCGACAGGTAACCAACGGTCGTAACAAAGTAACTGTTTAAATTATCTGCAATAAGATCTATTTTGTCCATTTTAGGGATATCATCAGACCTGTTATAAGCTTATTGCAGCTTCTAGAAGGTGAGGCAAAAGTGAACACTTAAAAGGAACACATATATGGAAAAATACATATCTAATATACAGAAAGGAAACCAATGGTCGTAAGAAAGTGACAGTTTAAATTATCCACAATAAGGCTCGTATTTCGTCCTGCTAGGGATATCATCAGGCCTGTTATAAGCTTACATTACAGCGTCCAGAAGGTGAGAAAAAAGTGAACACATCTTTTAGTTCTTATAAGCAAAACAATTTTCAAGGGAAGTTTATAAGAAAAACATACTAACACTACATAAAGATGGTATAGACTTACAAGGTGCTAATTTACCAATACCATCCATCTAATCAAATGCAGGTAAACAATAGCTCAGAAGGTTAACAATAAATATTAAACATACAAAATGTAAAACTGAAGACGAACATAGCTGTAGATAAGATAGTTAATTTGCATATAGTTAACACCGTAACCTGTAAAAGCTGAAAACAATGTATTGACCAATCTTAGAATTACACGCGAAATTTAATTGGAANAGGCCCTCTTTATTCCCGAAACTAAACTTTTAAAGAAATCGATAATATGGGTTCGTTTAAAGAAATTAGTCTTTAATGGCCAAATACCAATAACTGCTGCTGTCCGGCATAAATCACTTCAAAATGAATATTTTGAAGTTTAAGGTTTATTCAAACCTCTCACACATAACGCCTTAAAAGTTTTAATTAAATTGATTTAAAAAAAAAATAAATTACCAAATAATATTCTTGAAAATAATGGACCAAAAGTATAAGTTAAAACTCGATCTATAAAAAAAAGTTGCTATTGAAGATTTTATTCTTGAATGTAGAAACTATTTTTTTCTTTCTCAACGTGAAGTCAATACCGTGTATTGTAATATTGCAGGTGTTCAAAGCACTTAGAAATCCATTTAAGAACAGATTGAATCGACCCGATTCAAGTGAAGTAGAACAAATAATCTGAGTTAATTGATCGTGCAGCTTTAAGGCTATCTGATTTAGACTGATTTAAACCGTTTTGGTGGGACTTTTCAGTAAAGGGTTTTCAGGTGTGTCGAGCTTCATTGCACTTTCCGACTAAGCGCGTATAGCAAGCCTTCCGTATCACTGAGATGTCGACCGTAACCTGAAATGATAAGCCGAATGTAAGAATGATTAGATTGTGTTTTAACGAAATTTTGAAGAAAAATAAGAACAGGTGGATTTTTTTACAATAGCTTTATTCTTTTGACCGAGGATCAAATGAATCCTCTAGACTCTAGACGATTTGAAGAAAAATCTTTGACAGCAACTTCTGAGCAAGGACCTCAACAAGTCAGGTCGTGGAATCCCCTAGATGGGAATGACTTCTTGGTCCGTTTTTCCGCCCGATCTCACAAGATAATTCCTTGTCGTTCCGCTCCCTAGAACCCTGCAGACGGAGCTCGAGACAAGCCAACCTGCAGTTTATTGTATTCCTTTATATTGCTGTATCTAAACAAGACGAAGAGGAATTATGACTTGCCCCCCTCCTGACTATCCTCCCTACAGTAATAGCATTCTTCTCACTGTACCATCAGTTACGACTTTTTGTTACGGTCCGCGGGATTCCGCAACAACAACAACTATAGCGTATTATGTAGTTCACATTTTTTTTTTTTTTTGTCTCGAAGTAAAGAAAAACATTGTCCGAGCAATTCAAAACCCAGTACATTTATCCTTTACTACTATTCTATAAACTAATTTATACCCTAAAAGAGCATTTATAAAATAAAAGGTATCATTATCATGATTTTATTTTTTTACAAAAAAGAAGACGAATCTATTTGTTTCTCTCTTTTTCCTTACAAAAACATTTTTGAAAGATAGGTAAGTCAATTGAATAATAATCTATTCCATGTAATCATTAGAGTGTGGAACTTATCACATATCTCATCTCTCTGGAAATGATAAGAAAAAGTATGTAAATTTGTACTGTGGTTCAACACTTTTGAAAATCAAATTTTTGTTGGGATCTCCTCTACACTTATCTATTTGTTCATACATAGATGGAGAGCCAATAGCGATCTAATCCTACTAGTTTCCTTCTCCCTTCCATGGGTGTACTATTTCTTAATTTAAATGTGAAAATATCCCACTAACGATAAACCAGGTTGTCAAGTTAAAGCCTGCTTTATCATCAAAGTTCTTCCTAGATAAGCTAAGCCACCACTCTAGGTATTGATAAAGGTCAACAAATAATTTGACTGGCTCGCCGACCAATAAATCTTTGTAAAACACAGTGAAGTGTGAGAAGAACACGAGCCACTTCCAAAATATGCTAAAATCTAGTTCTTAATAAGCAATCAACTATTTTATTGTTCTAATATAAAAGTAGAAAATCATTAGGACAAGTATAAGAGATAATTTGAAGAAGAGGAAAGGTAAGGTTCACATGAAGAAATTAATTAGAAAATTATAACATGAACAATTTCAAATGCACATCTGAAGCAATTCTGAATCAATAAACCAGGAAATTACAATTACACAAATGCAATATATCACATAATTAGTATCTACGAGTATTTTACCCGAAATAAAAGAATGAAGACTTTAATGACATAATATCAAAAACATTTCGAACGGTTCTTTTCTTTATAATACCCGGAAATCGGTTTAAAGAAAAAAAAAAAAATCTATTAAAAAAACTATTTCAAAACATCGAGGGATTCCAATCACCAAACAATAAATTGGCCATCCACCATTTCCAGAGGTGTTTCCTCCAATTTATCACTGTTTTCCATGCCTTTAATTTCGCAGGATTCTTGACGATTCATTTTGTTCGTCATCATTATTGTGTCATTTTGGTTCGAGTGGCTACTGTTTGACAGTTGGACGTCGTATTTTTGTAGTCATTTCTTTTTTTGTAAATATTTCTACGAGTGAAAAAAAAAAGAGATGTCATTTCACATTTCGTCACTCGAATGACAATTCCCATTTTCAAGAAAGACGGTAGATAAGGTAAGACAGGTAAGAGCCAAGGATCATTACTGGAAGCAGACGGGGTAAACGGCTTTCCAAGTGGCACCGAAGGAAGGAAAAAGGAATTGTCGAGAGTTGTTTTGTTGGGTAGTAAGAATGGTTTTGCTCGCTAGGTAACGGGTTACTTCTTGCAGAGGTTTTTGGCCTATTCGCGGAGGAACCCTTGCTTGGTTCGGCCACGGTTGAGAAGCTACCATCAGGTTCACTAGCCTCTCGTCCAGTTTCTTCCCCTCTTCAATCATCTCCGCTTCTATTTTCCCTCCCCATACTCTTTTTAGAGGTTCGACTTGGCGAAGAAAACTAGCAGCGGCGGATACCGACCTGCCATCCGTGGAAATGTCTATACAATAACACCCTCCGCCTGGCAGCCAACAACAGAACACGATTGGAATCCGTTCTGTAAAATGTGCCTTGCAAAATTATTATAATTGACTTTCATGTCGAAATGTGCAATGCAAGCAAGATTGTAAATAAGCGAATAAAATAATAACGAATCTATTTACTCTAAATTGCAATTTGTAAGTAATATCTAGGTAATAACCCTAAGAAAAAAACCTATCCTTAATCAAATTTACTGCAATGCAGCTTAACTAAATATATTATTTTAAAAATGAAAAATAAAAATATATCTGATACAAGTAAAAGGAAAAATCATAAGTTATTTATAATAACCAGTATATAATTAAAGTTAATCTAATAACAACGTATTGTATATCTTTTTATTTGCTCAAATAAAGAGAAACTATTGTGATGGCGCAAAAATTCATTTTGAGATTTTGATGAATTACACGTTTTTTCAGGTCCCCTGAGTCCAAATATGCGGTTTTTAAAAAAATACTGTCTGTCCTCTGTCTTGAGCCTAAACTACTGGGCCGATTTTGACAAAATTTGGCATACATGTTCAGAAAAATCATACCCTGAGGCGAAATTTAGAAAGGAATTTAAGCTCCAAATTTAGGGGCGCTAAACCCCAAAAACTCTGAAAAACATGAATAAAAATTTTGATACAAAAATCTAAAATGCAGTCCATTTAAATACGAATCTAACGATGTAAGTTGTTTTCCTGGGAAAAATCTAGTTTTTGAGATTTGCTTTAAAAGTGGAGGCCGGGTTCGATTCCCCTAAGATAAGTTATTTTTATGACACATTTTGATGAAATGTTTAATAATAATTAAATGAACATACGAAAACTAATAAATGGAAAACACTGGGCTAAGTAATTATGAACTCGAAAAAGTCTTTAAAACCTGTTTTTCGACAGAGAATAACAGCGACATTTAAAAGTTTTTCTGTTTATTAGAAGGGGGAACAAAACAACCGCTATTTTTAAGGATTGATAGCGAAAACGAATTTCCATTAAAAATATTGTTAATCCCTTAAACTTTATCCCATTTATTTTAAAAGGTAATTTTGTGGGGCCTATCTACACCTACCTACATGTTTCTACAACCTATCTACATGTTTCATGTGTTTGGGTTTGTTACACATGACACAACTTTAAAGTTTCAAAGTTTGTGTGTTGCATAATTTTTGAGATTGCGTTATCGTCTATCATATTGACAGGCAAACGCAGGAAGTTATAAAAGTTCCCGGTTTAGCCTACATGGACCCAAATAAGAAGAAAGTTCATTCAAATTATAGTTAATAATAAAACAGAGAAATTTCATCGACGAGCGATACATAAATGTAAAAAAAAACTATTATTATATTAGTATGCAATCAATGTAATTACAACACACACACACACATATATACATATATATAATTTAAACGTGAGATAAATTTAATACTTAGGATAAAAATACCAGCAATTTGTAGCGCACTAATTTTTTGCAATTACCTGCAGTACCGGTTTGTTCTACCATGCGAACCTGAAATTAAAGTATCTCATCGTTTCAAGTTTCTACCTTGAAGATTACTTTTAAGTGTAGCAAAAGGTAAAACATATTTCATCCAGAACATATAAAATTTCGGGTTTATCTAATGTAATATTATTTAAATTTTCGAGTAATGGTGGTTTTAAGGAGAATACGTTAACTAGAAGGCTACACCCAGTTCGGAGAGTCGCCCTGCAATTGCGAGTATTTTATAATATGTATGCATTATAATAGTTATTGGACGACTCGTAGCCCTCTAGCATTCAAGGGCACTGCATGGACCACTGGCCCTGCTCATATGCCTTTGACTATTCTGATATTAATCTTAAAGTTTAGAATAATAAGGTAAACTATGCCAACTTTTAAATATATAATAACATATAATAATATATAAGTTAAGTATAATAAGTTAACATTGCGGTTTTTAAAAAAATACTGTCTGTCCTCTGTCTTGAGCCTAAACTACTGGGCCGATTTTGACAAAATTTGGCATACATGTTCAGAAAA
This sequence comes from Gerris buenoi, assembly GCA_001010745.2. NCBI lineage: Eukaryota > Metazoa > Arthropoda > Insecta > Hemiptera > Gerridae > Gerris > Gerris buenoi. The sequence continues at coordinate 200,511 of KZ651759.1, forward strand.
ATCATACCCTGAGGCGAAATTTAGAAAGGAATTTAAGCTCCAAATTTAGGGGCGCTAAACCCCAANTTTGTATGTAATGATGCAGTTAGTATGTTTCGCCTATGTCTGAAGGCGCAAAGATATTAACTGCCTGATTGAAAAGATCTCGCCATTGTTTCAAAGGTCAAGTTCGTCACATGTCTTACTTCGAACCGAAACGTTTCTATGTACCTATAGCTTATTATATACCCGTAGCTTATTATGTTTATCGTTTTTTTTAAATAAAACAAAATACCCTGTACGTAGGGAACGCACGATTTATACCAAAGGCATGAGTATTTTTTTCAGGTCTGAAAACAGCAAAAAAAAATTAAAAAAATTGTATAAAATTAGTTAAGAGGAATTAAAATGAAGTCACCAAAAATAACAGTGATGTCATGCCGTTTGTTTTATATAATAATATATAAGTTAAGTATAATAAGTTAACATATAATAAGTATAATAATGTAAGTTAGTAAGTTCTACGCAGTTTATTATGGTGTTTAGCCCAATAAAGTATAATCAATAAATGGTCGCAAAAAAAACTACATACCAGTTTAGATGTCAAAGAAGTGGTTGACTCAGCCAATACGTCAAACATCCAAGAAAATTTTAAAACAACACAATTTAAAAAATACTTCTTACACAACATCCCGTTAACTTATTTAATAAAAAAAAGTAGGTACGCACATGGTAAAAAATATCCTTCGCGAGATTTTACAGCACAAATTTTAAAAGAAAGTATACGCACTGATTGCACTTCAATCCTTTTTTGCAACCTGAAACAAAAAAACAAAAAAAATTAGAAAGGTTTTGTGGCAATACTCACATCATAAAACATTTATCAACAAAGTTATATTGACCGAGCAGAGACAGGTCCTGCATTAAGACAACTATTTTAAGACAGGTATTTTCTGTCTGTCTGTAAATTTGTATGTCATACTCAGCCATGATCGAAGGCATTTTTCAATTATCTTCAAATTGAATTTGAGGTCTACTGTCCATAGAACTATTAGTTGTTGTGTCTGTTACCACTAACTCTACAAGTGACCGGGCCAGCAGGTAAGCTCCCAAGCCTTACTAAAATGCTTTAAATCTTTCTAGGTCTTTGTTTGCCTTACGGAGATTTATTTTTAGGTAACTTCGAGAATACGACAAAATCTAAGTAGAATAACTTATATGCTAAATTATTCTCCTCGCTTACATATCCAGGTGACATTTAATAGAAATGTCGCCTGGAGAAATCATAGAAATCAAAATAGACTGCCCAATAGGGTGGCATATAGGTAGCTTCCTCGCATCCTAGCACGTACTTTATTGATTTTATGCTTTTACAAGCCATTATTTTTTTATTTTATTTTATTCTTTCACCCCGTTAATTTTTTGTAGTAAATGTTTAAAAATTGTTTGGATTTTTAAAATGAATTCAAGTATCAATTTAGCATTAGTTAAAGAACGTAGAAGGTTGCTGTTTAGCTGGAGATACATGCAGGCTACTTTCGACAAACCATCCAATAAGTTTGACCAGTGACCTTTAAATTTAAAGGAAATTTAATCCTCAACAAATTACTATCATAAAATTTACCGCAAAAATTACAGTTTTTTAAATATTTCGAAAAAACTGAAAAAAGTGCAAACATTTTGTGGTTTTTAACCCCCCCCCCCCAAGTTAGCACAGGGTTATTTTGTTCGGAAAATTGGATGTAGCACTACTGTACACCACAACAACTAACAACACTAATTTTCTTCACTAACAACATCCCAAAATTTCGTTAAATTCGAGTTAAAGAACGCAGAAGGTTGCAATAAATCTGGAGCTATTTCGCAGGCTACTTTAAACAAAATATACAAATTTAATAAAAATTAGAAGATTACTTTTGTGGCGGACCTGCAATGGCCTTGCTCCCTTAACCTGGGTTATGTTTTGTTTACATTTTATTTCATATTTATTTGTTCTGTTTTATTATTGATTCAGTCGATCGTGTCAACTCAAACAAAATATAATTCATTTATCGACAGTTTAATTCGTTTCTATTTTATATTTATTTATATATATTGGGTGTACCCTATAAAGGACGCCCATACTTTTAAAGATATAGGTGTCAATAAATGTATATTTGGGAGCATGTGGAAGAGAAACAAACAGGCGCAGAAAGTTGAAAACGTATATGGGACCAACAATGGGCTCAGTGTGACCTACCATCCAAATTTCATTTAAATCTCTTTAAAATCACATTGAAGATATGTTGGTTCACAAAAATATTTGATAAAGACCGACGGGACATGTTTCCTGGTGTCTGAAACGAATTTTTGTCCTGGAATGTTTGAAGACATAAAATATTTTCGTTCTTCAGAACGATCGAATAATTTCCGTTACCTTCGGTAAGCTCGGAAGCAAAAATAATTTTTAATAATAAAAAATCATTTTATTTTTACATAGAGCATTTCAAAGAACTCTAAACAAATGACCATTGTCTCTTAAACATAAAGACATCACTGTTGGCTTAGTAATTTCAAAGCTTAAATGACTTATTCTTCTCCATATATATATATTTTTATTACTTGTTTCAACTAATTGCAATCAGGTTCGTAAGAATAAATAAGGGAGGTGAACTCGATGTTATAAAAGTTCGAGACAGACAATTCGTAACCCAGACACCGTTTAAATAACACCCGCTTATTTGATATAAAATTATACAACAAGGTATAAAAATAAGAAATATACATATATAT
>KZ651759.1:203272-217147 GCA_001010745.2 Gerris buenoi
TGGTTCTAAGCAAGATATCAAAAATCTAATCACAGGCTTCATTCCTAATTTTAATTCTGCACAATTTGAGCCCTATTTCAACTTCCTACGATAAATAGTACAGACGCCATTTTGATACGAGTTTTATCGTTTTATTTTTGACTCACTAGAAAGTTGCCTAACATACTTATCTAGTACTTACGTTATTGGATTTTTATTAGTCAAATTAAGTTCAAACAATCATAAAACCACATCAGCAGTGTCTCGCCTACGACGGCACCAACATATACTTCTAACGATTTGTTTATACTTCTAGTTATTAGTTATTGGTAAGGCAACCACATTTATTCTAAAATAAATGAAGGTTTGCTTTGATTTGTTAGTATTCAAATCGATATAATAACTTATCAAGATAGTAGCCGAAAATTTTATAAAAACTAAACATTATATTTATTTAGATTATTATATTTTTGAATTGTATTGTGCATTGAAAGCTGTCACTTTTGATTATGACATGTAACGTAAACAAACAATGCGCTTTCTTATCACACTGAGCCAACCGTGCCGGTCCCGTGTTTTTGTTTACATTATAGGTTAACTTTTTTCTGCATCAGTACTCTTTATTTGTACCCGTACAAGGCCAAAACCTTATCTATTCCCTTGATATTGGGCTCATTTTTCTTCTCTCACCGTCCCCTACACGTGGACATATCGCTGGCTCGGATTTGATTCAGCGTTAGCGAGATCCCAGGTACAAAGTTTTGTGCTTTTATAAGTTAAAGATTATTAACACTGGCAGACAGACAGACTCCAGCGCCGGGATTTGAACCACGGGTCTTCCGCATTTCCGGTGCAGACGCTCTATTCATCTAAGCTACGCGGGAGAATGATTTTTCTCTGTCTGTCTCCCAGAGTTAATAATGATTATAATTTGATTTTAATATAAGAACTCTAAAGTAAAACTATCAATTCAAACAACAAACCACAGACAAAGTGATTAAACCATTTTTAATTAAATTAGTGCACCGCACCTAAACCATAATCAAAATATTGCAATGAATTATACTACCTATTGTGGTAAGTTAGTAGTAACTTAACTTTAACTTGTTGTTCCGGGAAATATTTTAAGGAATTTATTTATAAATTTTAATTGTATATTCAACGAAATGAATACATCGTTGTAACTGATTAATTTATATTGTTCAACTGATGAGGAGTCTATCACCAACTTAATCATAGTTTTTTTATGGGGTTTGGTAATAAATTTGTTTTTTAAAAAAATATTATTGTACACGATGTTTTATCTACTACAACGGTTTAAAACGTATTAAGTTCACTTTTTTAATTGGAATTATAATGGGTCTGTCAATCCAATATTGTTAGGATTAGATTGGAAATAAAACATCGAGTTTCAGATATAAGCATTTGTAGTACATCATTCGCTTAGGAGCTAATGCATAATCAGGGATCGTTAGAGTTCATCATGAAAAATTATTGATCATAATATAATAAAACTATTACTATATTTAATTTCAAGTCTCAAAGTCTTTTGAAAAAGTTCTGATGAATCAAAAATTATCTTTGAAAGAGGGAAGATTTTTGCCAATTTAACCTCCCGAATATCAAGTTCAATTAGAGCTTTTACTCAACTTGGTATAAGTAAAAAGGGTTAACAAAATAATTCATGGATACAATGTAAAAGGCGATATATAATATTTCAATCAATGCAGAGATGTTATTGTATGCTTTGATTAGATAATATCAGTATGATGTGACCTGCATTGAAAACAGATGTTCGACAAATATGCACGACAAGAATTGACACAAGTGCTGGCTGAAGTGCTTTTTAAAAATAATCTATAGCAACTTTGTTTCGATAAGAGCGATGGATAGAAAAGGTATTCTGCTGTCGGACACAACAAGCTTATCATATAATTAAATGAACTTGTAATTACAACATTACAAGTTCACGTAACGGGGTGTTCTAAGAGGGGAGAGAGTGACATTGACATTGAATCGACTATTAGCTCCACTACTATAATATCAGGTTTTTTTAAGTGTCCATGAATGAATACAACTTCCCCCCACAAGTGTATTTTGTTAATAAGATACAAAATACGACTAGGGGTGGGTTTGTTTACGTGAACAAGAGTTGGTACGAAGGAAAGGGTTGAGGTTTAAAAGCGAAGAAGGAAGAAGGAAGGATTTAAATGCTAGGAAACAGTGGAAGGTCCCCGAGGGTAGGTACGGACTCGGGAGGGGATAGAAGACATCGTGGTGCACCTGTAACGACGTGGTGGTGGGGAACCAACAACACAGGACGTGGTGGGGAGCTTCATCCCAGGACCCAGGCCGAAGTGGGGGTGTCCGGCACCTTCCGTCAGTCAGTCAGTTGGATTCACACCCTGTGTCCGCGTCTGGCTTCTTGCTATTCAATTTTATATTTCCTTTATTTCTTTTATCTTATATTAAAGTATACTAATAAATTTCGGGAGTTTGTTTGATAAATTACAATTATAGTGTTATGTGACAGTGGTGCGAATTTTTTAAAAATATTTTTATCGCTTTTTTTTATCTTATAAATGGAAACATTTCAATTAGTTAAATTGAAGTAAAGACAAACAAAAGTGCCTTTTTCCTTCGCTTTTAAAGTTCCGTCAACAAATACCGGTTTGACTTCCGAGCGGAACGTAAATCTGGCCCCCCGTGGGGGAAACAAATACCGTAAGTTTCGGAAGAAAAACTCGATCCGGAATACTTTGGTCGAAAATTAAAATTTAAAAACCGACAATGCCGAAGATATTTCTGATTAAAAACCGGCTGCTTCAGCAGCAGCTAAAACTGTTGGAGAACCAGAAAAATCGCGAGGAATTGGTTGTAAGCACACCGCCTGGATCTCCTATACCGGAGCCTTTATCTCTCATCGTACACAGGCACACAGGTAACTTTCTTACTTTTATTTATTATCATTTTAGACTTAGAATGTTAAGGTAAAATAGTTTAACAGCTCGTTAAAAGTTATTAACATAGATGCACCAACAGGTGTCATGCCACGAACTAGACCGGCATAGGGCCAAAATATTTTAAGTCCTCACATAATACTATTTCAGTTTAATTCTACCAGCACTGCACCACTTAAGGGTACTCTGTAACTGGATCAGACAAAGCTAACTGTATCAGTACCACTAAATGTATTTAGAACAATTTATCAAACTCTTCAATTCACATATTTAAATTAGAACAAAACAGTTCAGATATAATTATAGAATAAACTCTTAGCTGCATTTTATACTTAATTAATTTGAAGTCATAACAATTAGATATATTTTTATTCGATTTAATCTACAACCAAATCAAAACGTTTATCAACAAACCAAACAAAATCGATCTATAATAATTATTACGTTAGTTACTACATTTGTTATATTATAATTAGTCAAATTTATAACACTTCCATGTTTATTTTTCTCGGTTATGTATTTATAAATGCATAGAATAATACATTTTTTCAGATTTGATTAAGCCGTATAACTGTAAATATTGTTTGTTATTATGAAAGCCGTGTTAGGAATAAATTAATTTAAAAAAAAAAAAAATGCACAATGCTCATCAATTCTACTGAAATTGCTGTAAGATAATATTATTCCAGTTTAACGAAAGAGCTAAAAATCAAACGTGGCCGTTAAAAGGGAATTCTACTCTGCTATTAAATGTTTCTATAATAATTTTAAAAGAAAAATAATATAATAATAATTCGTTGACATTAATTGCTACGAAAAAGAAAAATCCCTTGTCCTACCCAAAATCAACAGGTGTTATTATCGGCTTTGATGAATTCAATCTATACCATTTTCAGTCATTTTAAGTTAGTTCCGCATCAAAGATTATACTTTCAGTTAATAAATTAAGGGTTTTTTTATATAGAAGTTATTTAAATACACATAATATGTATTTCCAAGAACTACACTTGTTTCTTGTGCAAATAAACAATTCTGTTGAAAAATATCCCGTTACTTATTTGAAATAAAATGTTTTGTTTTTTTTTTAGACTAAAAAACGAAAAGTTTGATCTTACTAATATCAACAGGTGTTTATATCTACTTTGATGAATTGAAGCTACCTGTTATTAAGGGTTAGTTCCACATCAAAGCGTATAGTTTCAGTTACACAAATTACAAAAAAACAATCTATAAAAATACTAATAAATCCAGTTGTAAACAAACCGAAATTATAAAAGAGCAATTTCATTCAAAAACAAAGTAAAAAAGCGATATTAGCAAAAATATATATTTCTTAAAAAACATAATTGTCTTACATATTTCTGTGATTAAGTAATTGAAACGGGTATAATATTAATAGATTGGGTAATTTATAAGTGGTTTAAAAACTTTCCTATAATCGTCCGTTAGTTACAAACCATTTAATCATACTTCCGCTTATAATTTTCGCAAATTGCAAATCAATAAATATAAATGAGCTTTGTTTTTTTCGTACAAAGTTTGATCAATCAAACAATTCTTTCAAAACATTTACTGTTTTTACGTTTATTTTTAAAAAACAGTAAACGAAAGTTTTAATTTAGTTATGTTACAAATAATGTTTACACAACTTATTTATTTTTATTTATTATTTGTTTCATATTTAACTTACTCATATAAACATACTTATATTACATATTTCAAGGCCCCCATACATGATCAAAATGTCAAACATTTTGATCGTGTATGGGCCTTTTAGGCCCATACACGATCAAACATGGCTTTTTTTAGGCTTCTGTTAATAGTTTGACTATATTAACATAATAATTTAAATCTACTATAGTAAAACAAACGATTAACAAAAAAATAAGCTTAATTCATTATCACACTGCAAAAAAATAGTTGAAATTTAGGTAATAAACTAATTAATATAATTTTTTGAGTTAGTGGATAATAAATTTTTAAACAATTTTGATCAACTTGCACGTGCCATGCAGTAAAATACGCTAGCAGTACCTGTGATCTGTATTTTTAAAATATAGTATCTTATATCTTAGTACAAACAGTTCTCTATTATTAATACTTTTAAATAGACTAATAAAGTGTATTATTTAATAATTAATAATTTTACAACGCTTTGAATGTTATATTATGAATAAGTACTACAGGAAACAAACCTAGCTTTATAAAAAAGTTAAGGCAAATTTTAATGACTAACTTAAACCAATAACTTCATCATATTATCTTTAAATAATTATATTATAAATACTTCTTTTTCTTAACAAAATATGGAAAAAAATAATAAAATCATTGATTTAAGAAAATATTTTGACTTGGTTCACACACCTTGTTGCACCTCCGTCATTTCTTTTTATTCCACATAAAAACGAGTAACAAAGCCAGTTTTTTAAAAAGAAAAACTAGTTCAGGCATTTCCAGTTTTATACGACTTGTTCCTAGAGCACATTATAAATATAATAATACTAAAAACTAGTTCTTTCTCTACAACATTTTATTTTTTTTAAAAAATCAACTTTATCTCTTTTTTTTCTCCTAAGAATAAACTTATTAAAACTGTAAGACGAAATAAAAGAAAAAAATGCATTTAAATGCAAAGCTTTTATTAATTTAATTAAATCTTAAAATTATTACCTATTTACTTATAATAATAATTTTAAAAGTACATTAATAGGTTTTATAACAGCGTAAAAGTAACGAGAAATGCCATAATTTCATTACTGTAGTATTATTATGAATAAATTCTTTTTTTTTTTTTTTTTTTTTTTTTTTTTTTTTTTTTTTTTTTTTTTTTTTTNTTTTTTTTTTTTTTTGAGTAAGCACAAAGTCTACAAATGTACACATTTATTTATATATTATATACATATAAAATATTATACTATTAGTGACTGAATACTAAACAATATATTATATAATTATTTGCATCTGTCTAGGCTGAGTTACTTCCTATTCATTTAGGCTTAATATTTCTGTAAGCAGATAGGTTAAATCTTTGTTCAGTGTCGCGACATTGAACCTAATTAGTTTAGAGACTTAACTACCGTTTTGTATTAGAACCTGTTTTTTGTAGCTAAACGGACTGTTATTTTATTTAACAGTTAATTAGTGTAGGTTATATAATTTTTAAATGTATTTAAAACATTATTTTTAGTGATTTCTTAACAAAATAAAAATATATAATATTTCAGTTAGAACTACATGTTGATACACTGAAATTGAATATAGTGTACATTAAAAAATAATTGTGGTACTTTTTTAGATTGTTACTCCTCTTGTAAAAAAACAGAGGGGAGTAACAATCTAAAGAAGGTGTACGGAATGATCTTATTTAGACTGTTACTCCCCTTTAAAAACAGAAGTGTGTATTCCTTTGTCGAAAAGTACATTAGACTAAACATCCCTCTTTCTTTATAGTATTTAGTCAAATTCATTTATATTCTATTCTAAAACAATATAGGGGAGTAACAATCTAAACAAGTACCAATATTATTGGACTTATTTACTTCCTTAAAATATTATAGTCCCGTTTTTAAAAATGTGTACAATATAACGTTAACACATCAAATACGGAGATGTCTTCCGTCACAAAAAATCTAAGATGTCACAATTTCTGCGTACTTACTTTCGTTCAAATATTTTTTGCAATGTTATGTGATAAGTTCTTGAACAATGTTTGCCCTCCATTTGTATAGCGATATTCACATGGTTGTTCTCTTAGTTCAAAATAGCTATAGAAAAGCATGGTGAAAAAGGACTGCAGGGTCCGTCTTCAAACACAACCATTGAATAAAATATACCCTCTTAAGGGGGGAGTTTTTAGGTACTTTGTCCTTTGAAGGCAGGTACCTTTAGCTTAAAAGACTGAGGGTACTAGTCCTAAACATGGGAGTCCTACTCGGCAAGTTTTTTTTTAAACTACACCGCCTAGAAACCCGTCTTGAGACTCCAGTTTAGGTTTTTTTCCCCTCATACTCGTTCAGGTCTTAAATCAGAAAAAGGAGGAACCTGTTGCGTAAAAATGTCCCGTACTTTGTGGAGGTCAGGTACCTTTAGATCTGAATGTTCGAGGGAAAAAAATCAGGAAAAATAATAAAAAAAAGTGCATTCTTCACATAATTTATCATCTACCCTCGTTAAAAAATATATATATATACACCGCAGTAGTGCTATTTTAAAAACGCATTTCTATTTTAGATATACGTATATTATTTTACTGTTGCGCAGTGTTAAAATATCTGCTAAATTTGTTTTAATATTAAATTTGGTTTAAATACCATTTAGTCGGTATGAGAATGCACAAGGTTTTGTTTTAAATTAATTAAGGAAAAACGAATTGTGCAAATAATTTAAAATTTATGAAATTTAAACCGTTAGGTATTGATGAACTTGGGTAATATTATAGCATAATTAATTATTGTGCAAATGATTTTTAAATAGCAAAATATGCGAAATAAAGATAAAAATTTATTCAGGATCTAGAAATAAGTTTAATACCTATCTATAAAGCTAAATTTAAATCACGAATGGTTATGAGTTACGATAATAAGAAATAATAGTATGCCAATAAATACACTTACTTTTTTAAATTCTATCGCTTACTAGGCCGGAATATTATAAGAATTTGTAGTTGGAAGTTTCCTTTATAACTAAATTTACTTAATAACGCGAATACTGTGTGTTTTACTTACAAACAAATGTTTATGGTGTTGTACTTTACAAAAGGATAATATTAAAAATATTAAAATAGTAAAAGGTCGCAGAACAAGGAATGACTGCAAGATGATTTCCTAAATTTTCTCGTACATGATCATAAAGTCTTCTTTCATATATGTATTTACTCCTTTTATGATAAGCCTTCCTTCCTTCAATTTAGCCTTCTGCACACCAACCTATTTCGGACCAATATTAGACATTTTTTTTACATTAAACTCGTTCTGAATACAAACCTCAGTCTTTATTTATTTTAACAATTTCGAACCGACTCTTCCTTTATTTTGCACGTTTTTGACCAAAAGCAGTCTTTCTTCATTTTACCCCTTCTGTACCAAAAAATGATGCATGTCTTTTGGGCCAAAAAATACTCCATTAACCTTCATTTTTTTATACATCTAAAACATATACCTATGCAAAATTAAGAAAATAAAATAAAAATATTTTATCAAAAAAAAGCAAAAATATAATCTGAATACTTAAAAGAGGCACAATTATCAGGCATTTCACGTTCCTCATAAGTCCTACAAGAGGACTTAACTTCATGCTAACTAACAAGGACATCTTGTTCGGCATCTCATCACGAATTACCCTTGTTTTTATTTTTTTAGTTTTAAAGGATTTCACCTCTTCACCTCCTTAATAAGAACCACGGAGGACCTTCAAAGCTTAAACTTATGCTTATCTTATTAAAAAAAATTAAATATGTACAAGAAGGACATCAACAGTTAGTTGTGTATTCATAGCAGGTTTTTTTTATTTTGACCTCTGATATATATATATATTAATAATTTTNAAAAGAAAGGTTACCGAGAGTAGGTTATTCATTTAATAACATATCTTATTGAATATTACTTAACCTGTTTTGCTTATTGATATCTGTCTAAGTAAGGGTGTACATTGTTTAATATCAATGTTGATAAATGATAATCACCAATTATTTCTGTAGTTATTTCGTTGAACTGTTCAAAAATGAGAGATAATATCTTCTTTTTAGAAGGGAGGTTATAGGCAGATTTATAGGTTACTCATTTAATTAAGCTTACTCATTTATTAAGTCAATAAGTTTGCTCAATATGTATATAGAGCAAGCTTACTGACTTAGGAAGAGTATGTTGCTTAATATCGAATCTGTGTTGTGTATATGATAAATGGTAATGACCATAATTATTTCTGGTACTTATGTGTCGTTTGAATTTAAATCGTTTTAAAAATAAGTCGTAAGTTTCTTCTTTTATTATTATTATTTTTTTTTTTTTTTACTAACAACCATGTTTTTATTATTTGCCCTTTCTTATAAGTAAAGCTTTGAAGGCACTTGTATAATGATTAGCTGATAAATAGCTTAGTTATTAGTTATTAGTAACTATTGCTTGTATTTTAAGAAAAAAAAGTTCTACAAAAGAAAATAACTCAGAAGATTAAAAGAGGAGAGAAAGAATAATTACTATTACGATTAATTACACGGCAATTCCTTTATTAAATACATGAGTTGAATGTTACTTTCATGCATTCTATTGCGTTTCAATAGATGTTTAAAGATCAATTAAAAATAAAAATTGATTGTTTTAATGAACATTCTAACGAACTTTTGCTGAATGAGAGGTGTACAAAATAATTAGTTTAATTTTTTGGTATACTGTCAAAATATAGCCCTAAAATGTAAGACTACCTTATCGATTGGTCATAGTTAATAAAATGGTTATATTCATTTGAAATTAATTTAAACCGGCTCAAAATTATAAATTGTTGCTTATTCAAGGAATATTATTCATTACAATTTTAATTCGTCATTAGTCTCGTATGAAACAACTCATTTAATGATTTAAAATGTTTTAGTAACAACTAAATTGATTTTATTGAACCATTAATACTTTTAAAAGCAATAAATTTGTAAAGAAAATTATTTTTCCTTCTAGTTTTTAAACGAACCATGATTAACTTCTCTATAGTTGGTGCAGACAAAGACGAGACCTAGAAATTTACTGCTCAAATTCTTGCGGAGGGGTTTATTTTCATTTGCAGCTCTTATAAAATGAAATAAATAATTAAGTCTAAGGAATTTGGAAATTAAAGTAGACTATGATACGAGTGAATATTAAGATTACATGATATAATTTTGGCAGATGTCTGCAACGCCTATCGATGCACTATGCACTAAAAATTAAGAATGAAGGTCTGGTGTTTTGGCATCGTATTTGGCAACTGAATATCAAATACTTATTGTCAATTAACATTTCTTACGGTTCGCTGCAATTATAAGTATTTAAACTTTTTATTTTATATAAACTTTTTTTTCTAAAAAAAAATATTGCGTGTATCCGTATTTTTTTCAATTTATAAAAAAAGTCCGGTCGCCCGGTTTGGGAAGAAGAAACGGGACGGATTGCCCGAGATGGCACGACCCAGATAAACCAGTCGCTAACGCAAACGCAAGCCCTCTTCATATACCTGCTTGACCTAAAAATCTCCTGTTACGACTTGCCAAAACCTACCGATTGCTTGAGGATTGTTTAACCTTTGTATAATAAAAACAACTTAAAACTGTCCAGATGTTTCATTTGGTCGGATTTAAACAAGAAAGAAGAGAAAAACGTTGCGTAAAAAGACATTACAAAAAAATATATATTTGTCATCTTGACCAAGATGCATCCTGTAATGTTTGGTCAAGTCTTTTTTTTCCCACACACACAAAAAAAACTAAATTCTAAGACGGTGACGATAAAGGACAAAGATGAATCTTTAGAAATTCTGATTACATAAAATTTAATTGATTTTTTTTATAGTATAAGCATACGTATATTAAGTAAGGTTGTTACCCTTACAAAATTATTATATAAAGTTAATTGTTTCGTCGTATAGTAAATACAATATAGAAATTAACTTTATAATATATCAAAAGAGTTGAAAAAGAACGTAATGAGTTTATGCTGTAAAACGAAATATAATCAAAGGTTGGTTTCGTCTTCTAATATCATACTCTATTAATATCATACTTAAATACTTTAATGAAAGAGGTCTACTATTAAAATGAATTAATTGATAAAAGTTAACCCATTACACATTATAGCCTTGTTTACACGGTGGTAGTTACGATCATAATAGAAACTATCGCATTAATTATCACCGTGTAGGCTACTTAATAGATTCTGTCGCGATAGAACTATCGGTCTCACACTATTTCGTTTCACGAGATAGTTGAGTGTTTTATCACAGTAGCCAGAGTACTCACGCGTCAGATTTAAGAACTAACACGCTAGATACTAGATAGCGATTGGCTTATTATTTGTTTATATATTTATATCACGTGTTAACAGATCTGAAAGGCAGGAAATATGATAACTTGCTTCATATTTGATCAGATTTGGTTGTTTTCGACAATTTGAGTATTCCGTTTGCTGTAAATGTATTATTATGTAACATCATGATATATTAATACTCTAATTTTGTATCTAAGTCAAAAATGTAGGAAGGATATAACTGTGACTTTGAGTAAAAGATAATTAGTTTTGACGTATGTTAACTCTCGCCGTGTAGAGTGTAGACTGTACACCTCCGCGATAGTTCTATGACGTCGACTGACATAATACTTCTATCGTAAGAAAACTATCACCTAGCAAACGGGGCTATATTTATGTGTGTGTATTCATCCCCTTCACACCCCACCCTCCACCCTAAAGAGGGATCATGAGTTAAAAAAGAATCATTTTAAGGATTAAGAAAAGACACCCTTGAAGGGGAATGCTTCTTGGAAAGATCTAATAAATCCTTCTTTGGAAAATTCCTTAAAGTTCTTGGGTTTAACGGGTTTTTCTAACTTGACACTCAAGCGAGGAACTGACAGTAGGACGGATTCTCTAAATTGTACCTGACAAAATGTCTAGACGTCCAATCCATTATGATACCTGTTAGTGTCCCATAAAATTTTTCCACATTTCTCCAGGTCAGAAACGAAGTATGGTGTTATATTATGTCAAGTCCTCCCAAAAGTTGTATATTTAGGGCTAAGGTCTAGACTTAAAGAGGAGTGAAAGTCATTTTTTTTTCGTTAAGCCTTTTAACTAGCTTGGCATATCTCAAAAACGGACCATCATTTTGGGCAATTTTTACTTTCTAGGAAATATGTTATGGGTATTTATGACAACGTCATAAAACATTAAGGAGCGAGTATACCAGTTAATATGTTAGAAGGAAATAAAAATCGGCATTTCCCTTTTAACATCTGGATTTTACCGTGTTCACATGTTGTAAAAAATGTTACCTAAACCTAAAATTATAATCTTAAGGACCCTAATTGATCTATTAATAAGAGTAATACAGAGTAACCTTAATTAGTATACCAGTTTATCCAACATTAACAGCTTCTTTAAATTCAAACGGTTTTTCTAAATAAATTAACAACCAAATTATTACTGCTATGCCTACAAGCCTATGCTTAGTTAGGAGTTAAGATTAATTATCTGCCGTTATTGTATAATTTAAAAAAAAAAATTTAAAGAACATACTATTAAAATGAAAAAAACACTATAGCTATATTTTCATTACATTACAGTTACACGATAAGAATACAGAAAAAAATGTTTTAAATGCAACACGCTATCAATCATGTGTCTGCATTTACAAGTTATAGTTTATAAGTGTATAAATTAAAGGGGCTAATTATGCTAACTATAAAATACAACATGCTTATATGCACAGTTGATATTTATTGAACTCTTTAATAGACAATCAATGTGGTATAAACTTAACCGACTTATTATAAAAAATACATTCAGAGTACAACATTAAGTTGTTACTTTTATTTTAATTATTTTTAGCCTTCATTTATATGATAGTTAAATTAAAAATTGAATGCAAGCAAATGCATTTTCAATGTAATTATTTTATAATTTCTTGTATTAAATAAATGCACATATCCTTAAAAAAACGTAAAATCATATCCCAGTTATGATCTGATGTTATTAATATCATATGATTTAAATTCTGAGCAAAATATAGACAATGGCCTCAAATACACATATTTTGAGCTACGAATCCCTTACTCTATCAATTTTGTGTCAGCAATTAATTCTTTTAGAAACTTTTTTTTTTATAAATTAAAGAATCCATCGTTCAAATTGGTTATTCTACCTCTAAATATCACATGCAATAATTGGTTTTAATTTATAAATATTTATTTAATTTTTAAATGTTAACTTGTATTTAAAATTACAGTATTTTTTGCTTCTTCTAGAAAATTTCTTATATCTGCAATAAATAACATACAGCAAATGTCTGATAATACAAAATAATTGAAGGCTGGTTTTTATATTGTCTATTATCTAATATAATACTGAAAATGTGCAGTGTACTATGTGTGATTAATTATTCCCGTATATTTACGGGATTAATTCTTATCACACCTCAGCTGCTTTTTCTATTTTTAATACACCTCGTTATAGAATTCCGCACGTATTTTTTTTTGTGTTCACTTAAATTTATTCCCAACATTTTTCTTGTTTATTGATTTCTCGTTAATTATGTTAATTCTTTAACTAAAATAGATAAACTATTTTTTATAAGTAGAAGTAAAATTATTTGTACAGTAATTCTTGTTCATTAACTCTAATGCAAAAAGGTTTTAAATAGGAAATTTTTAAGAATCAAATTTCTAACGATAGGTATGACATCAAATAAACCTGATTGATCTACGTAATTAATTTTGTCTACTAAAAAAATTAAGTTTAATTTAATTTAATTAAAGCTATTAACTTTAACTTTATTAGTATAATTATTAACTAATATTGATTAAAATCCGCTATATAATTTAAAAAAGTGTTTAGAGATGTCATTTCAAATAAAAATAATAATAAATACTATTTGAGAGTTGTTTTTTAAGTACCTGATTAAAATGAAGTAGGAGACACGTGGGCAGTGAACATACACGTGGTAATGCACGTGTATCTAACTTTTCTTATTCCTTTAAAAAAAAGGTCCGATGCCTTAAAACCAATTTAGAATTATTTAATACCTATTGGTTTTCAGAAAATCATTTAAATTTTGGGTATAAAAAGCTTAGTAGAAAACACTAATTTTTAACACCCTAACATAAATATATTAACCCTTTTTTAAGAGACACACGATACCATTATTTAAAATATTAATAGTTGAACTTCTAATACGACTTAATTACTGCCCTCCCCCCCCCCCC
>KZ651759.1:236463-251138 GCA_001010745.2 Gerris buenoi
TATCTTGAGATAGGCCTTAATAACTTAAATAATATTTAGTATGTAAAAAAATATTCACTGTAGCGTTTTTTGAGGTTTTTTTTTTATAAGAAAAAATCGATCATTCCGTTTAATATTTAAGGAGTATTATTATTTTTATTTATTTATTTATTTTTTTGAGTTACGGAAGAGTTTTTGTGAAGTTATATCTGGTTAAGATATAACTGTTCCTTCCAATAAATTTTTTTTTATGGTGTTTATGAAAATGCATGAACACATGAATAAATGTGGATTAACTTAAACGCGTTGTCAATCTTAACTTTTCAAAAAAAAAAAGAAAAATTTAAATGCAAGAAAATTTTAATTTACGGTATAAAAATGCGTTTTAGTTTTAATAAAACATAATGATTTATAATTTATAAATTATTTATAATTCTGATAATTTATATTTTATAATAAATAATTTTCTTTTTCTCTGCAAGATTCGTCATTTTAATATTATTCTTTTAAAATCTTTTAGAAGAAAGGGTTAAAGAAATATTCTCTTGAAGACATTGTCAAAAGAAGATACTTGCAGCTGGTAAAGGTAAAGGGGCAGGTGAAGTTTTAGAATTAATTGGTACCGTATTTAGAAGAGTTCGGACTTTATAAGACTACGTATTTACTTCGGGATCAACTCTTCACATTAAAAAAACTGGTCCTGGTCAAAAATTTAAACAGGAATCGCCTCGAGACAGATAACCCTTAAATAATAATTTGAAACATGAAAAGAAGAAGTAATGATAGAGGGGAAGAAGATGAAAGAAATAAAACAATTCTAAGACGGTTATTGGTAACTCGATCGGGTAGAAAAAATAATCAGTTGTTACATTTATATATCTCAAGTATTATTATCATTAAGATTATAGTTTTAATTCATTTATTAATTAAAAAAAAAGAAATGAGCTAATCGACAAACTTCAGCATCAAATGCCTAAAACTCAATGATGTTAAAAACTTTAATTGCTCATCATAAATACCGAGATTAAAGTTATCGGGATTCCGACAGTGGATAGGATTTATGCAGTAATCCCGTAATCTAACAACCACTGAGCTACAACAGATGAATAATTTTTACTTGGTTCGATGAGATAATTAAATCCAAATTAAAGCGAGATTATTTCTACAGTATCTAATGGCCTAAAGATTTGGTGCTCAAACAAATATAAAACTAGATAGGAGAAGAATAGCTAAGATAATACTCAATTTGTGCCGACGGATGTTTAAATTAAAAAAAAAAGGATAATATCAATGGCAAACCATGCCTAAAGATTTAAATATCTGGATTATACCACAACTTAGAGATCAGTGGATCGATTCTCGGCGGTAATATATTTATTTCTACCTGTCCTTCTTCCTCCTACTTAAAAACTATATTAATTTTATACATCTCTAGGCATGCTATTTCCAATTTCTTTAATAATTCCTAATTATCAAAATATTGATAAGAGGTTTGATAAAAATAATATTTGTTTAGTTAGTAAATTATTATTTCAGAATTTAATTTGGTGGTTTTAAAAGTTGTTTAATTCTATCGCATTCAATTATATGAAATGAATATACAAAATTAAAGTGATATCTTAAGATAATCGCAAAAACGAAAGAGGTAAAAAAATACTATTTTTTGAATTGCAAATAACTTTATCAGAATTTAATTTGGTGTTTTTCAAAGCTGTTTAATTTATTTGCATTAAATTATTTGAAGTGCAATCTATCGCTATGGAACGCACACGTGTATGTTTATTAATTGCCCTCAAGTAAAAAAAAGGACAGTTTGATAACGGTTCATTTTTATTTATTTAATCTATGTAAATGTGTGTAAGTTAGTGTTTTTATTTATGAAGGCGATACCAAGGTGTCTATTGTCATAGTTTTCCCACCAAACGACCTTGTCAATGACTTTCTAAGTTATAACAATGTCACGCCAGGGTGATACAACGATACCTAAGGAGTGATATAACAACTAGTATCGGGGTGAACAACACAACTATATGTCACCATTCTATTTCACCTCTATTACAATATATATATATACACACATAGTAACAACCTTTAGTGATAATGTCAAATTGTAACACGGGGCTATGTCAAGGTTTAACATGGCACAATTAAGGTGTAACATAACACCTTGATGCAATACAATGATCATTTTCAAATACATTTTGAATTGCTGTCGAATGAATAGTTTGACGAATTGCTCCCGAAAGAATAGAGGGAAAAAAGAGGAAACAGTTTAGCTGATGATAAAAGATCGATAAAAAAAAGTAAAGCTGTGACTATTTTGCCGAAGAATTTTACGGTCCAGTTAGAATTGTGTATTTGTGGGAGTGAATTACACTCTGTAAAAAGCTGAAGAGAGAATTATGAATTTACAGTCATATATTATATGAAATAATCAAACCTGGTCAGTAAGAGTGGTTTTATAAATAAATTTACGATAAAACTGATCAGTAACTGTGGTTATACAATAAAGCTAATCAGTAACTGTGGTTTTATAATAAAGCTGATCAGTAACTGTGGTTTTCACAAAAAAAAAGCTGATCAGTTACAGTGGTTTTACAATAAAGCTGATCAGTACCTCTGGTTTTACAATAAAGCTGATCATTTTTATTCATTCCTAATTTAAGGAGAGCTCCACTAATTCGTAAGACCACACAATCCGGTGAATGCATTTTTACGAAAATAGTTTATCTGTTAAATGCCCTAGATTAAGCTTACAGTATCAGCCTTCATAATAGAATAGAATACAATAATAAATAATGACAATATTCTGAGTTAAACTAACTTTAAGTATGCAAAAATACTGTTAAATTAATCAATAGCATTATTGCATATTTAAAACAGCTGTTTTTACTTCTTTACATTATATTCTTCTACACATTATTTCTTATTACAAACGCTGATTATTGATTATGACTTTTTAACTTGAGTTTCAAAGCATAAACTTACTAGAAGAAATAAACTTACTATTGGTCGAAGTCTTTTTTTAATTCCCAATAACATCACGTTTTTGAAGATGTATGATTTTCCTATTATACCGTGTTTTCCACAGATTTAACCTACACATGAGAAGAATTTTAAAATATTTTTTCACATTATTTCACAATAGACTTAGTCATAAAACACAAGCGAATGTTACTTGCTTTGTATTCCGTTCTTATTTATTACGAAGATACTCACGTATATGTGATGTTACTTGAGTCTATATACCTACATAAATATTTACCGAGTAAAATAATAGTTCTAATATTACAACTGGACTGGTTTATATTTAAATCGTTTTCAAAGAAAAAAAATAATAGTGACCTCACTTAAAAAACTGGTTGAAATTCTAAAACTGTTTTTCAAAAGCTGAGAATGGAAAGGTATGTTTTATTTCTTGTTTGCTTTAAGGATGGGAAAAAACACGTGAATATATGTTAATGTTGTCACTGATCTCTTTGGTTTTGTAGAGTGCGTAGGATTGATTTAATCTGGACACAACTTCTCAGTAACTTGCGTCTTTCTATTTTAATATACATTTTCTTAGAAACATTCCTTAACATTGATACAAATCTTTATTGCTTTTCACACATAATCATTTTTATATATCTGAATAATTGATATTAAAAAGAAGATAGTAAGATGTACTGTAATATATATATTTAAACATTTATTTATTATTCTCAGTCCAATAATTCAATAGAACATAAAGTTAAACCATTTTTCTTATAAATAAATTGGTGTCACCAATATTAGATTATTCTATAACTCCTTAACTGTGTTTTTCTCCAGTGTGTGATAGCGGCGCATCATGAAAGGAGTCTAGTTTAAAAACCAAAAAAAATCTTTACTCAAAATAATTCTATTTTAAACAATTTTACTGGTTTCGGCTGTTCTAATGTATCCTTCTAAGGAAATCAGTTGGGTTTGAAGGGACTTTGAAAGTACAAGTGACACTAGAACAATTGAAACCGGTCAAATTGTTCAGCCGAAACCGATCAAATTGTTCAGCCGAGACAAGTCAAATTGTTCAAAATATAATTATTTTCATAAAGATCTAGGTAATATTAATTTATTCTTAAGTATATGTATTTTTTTTTTTTTTTATATTATTCAGTTTCTATACCACATTTACGTTGACAAAAGAAATAAACCTGAGGGGTTTTCATGGAAATGATTAATTATTTATGCAGTTGTCGAGTTTGTGGTTCTGTAGCCATGGGGCCCCCTCTGGGAAGGTAAGGAAAAGGCGTTGGTTGGTTTATAGTTGGCAGACCTGGCTTTGTGCTTTCAAGCTTCGACGCTAAGGTTACGGATGAGAGGATCACTCGGTTCAAGGTTTCCTTACGTATATAGTGGCAACACGAGCTTAAGCATGCGCACTAAAACCACGGTCCCAACACAACAACAAAAAAAAAGAAAGAAAGAAAGAAAATGCAATTATAATTTTCTCCCATGAAAGCTAAGTTCAAAACTAAAAAAAATAAAAAGAATTGAATAATATATGTAGATGATATCTTTTTAAACTTGCATTAAAAGAAGCCTAGCATAAATCATAGCTTATAAAAAGCTGCTTGCAAGATATGCACTTTATAAAAAGAAGAAAAAAAGCATACAAGTACAAATATCTTCCTCTTAGTCAGACTTAAATCGCCGAAACAATAATCATTACCAACAACTAAAAATACAATAGGGTAACTTTTTTTAAAAAATAATCATTTTGCTTTTGATCTTTTGTATTAGTGCAAGTACTTAATTTAAATGTGTACTCAGATCAAGACAAGTACGATTGTTAGTGAAAAAAAAAAAATCAATTTGTATGTTAGATCAAAATTAAAAATGATTCAGTAAATAAAAATTGAATGCAAAAAACTACTCAATTATTATTTTATTTTATTTTTTTGTGAACTGTCATTTCCTTTATTTGTTGACTTCAAGATCTTTTGCCAATTTTTAGTTTTCGATAAATATAGACATTAAAACAAACAGAAAATAAAAAGAAAACAATGACCAATAATTAATTGTTTTTCAATTGTGACGAAAAAGAGAGATAGAAAAAAAATTAATGTACATTCAATATCAATTATGATTAGCATATTATAATTTAAGTTTAATTTATGGGTAATGCAGTTTTTTTCTGTTTGTTTGTTTAATTTATGCAAGAAGTTTAAACATTGGTATATGTAAGTCAAATGAAAAGGGGGTATATAAACGAATTCATGAGAGATAATAATGCATTGGAATTTTAATTGCCGTCGTATAGGCATAATAGCCATTTGAATGAAATGTGGTATTGTCGTGAATGTCTCTTTCACTATATTTATAAAAGAATTACGAATTAACTCAACTTAGTTCTAACTCAAAATGGTTGTAATTTTATAGCCGATGATGTTCGTCTATCCAAAGATCTTGAAGTATTGTGTTAGATTTGTTCCTTGCAAATCGAGATTGTAGATTACTTCAGCCGCGGAAATCTACGGTGTTTAAGAGCGTTACAAGTGGTTCGGTAATGTCAGCTGTTGTGTCGTCTACTTCTAATACCGAATTCCTAGATCATTTTCGTCATTTTTCTACGATTCTTCTTAAGATTGGTTTTATTTCGATTGAGCTGCTGTAAGATCAGTGCTGGATTACTAAATAGGCAAAGTAGGCAACTCTCTACGGGCCCGAACCTCGTTGAGGTCCGGGTACCTATATCTTGATATTTTTTAATGCCGTATTAAAAAAGTCTTTAAAATATGTACTTGTAATGTAACACACATTATATAAGTTTTACACATCTATGTTATTGTTTCATCTTTTATTGACTGTTTTGTTTATGTATTTAACGAAGGCAAATTTACAAAAATCTTGTAAAGGGAGAAAATTTTCCCACGTTTGGAACTTTTTATTGATTCTTTTCTTTCCTCTTAAGTTATGAAAGAGAGGATTCAAGGGAAGTGGACATATTTTTCTGACTCCTGAGTATGGGTGGAAAGGGACTAGAAGATGGATTAATAAAAAAGACTAAGAAGACACTAGCGCTGAATTATTGGCATCCTCGCCACAAAAAAGTTGGGTATAAACGTAATAGAAGATAATTTGCAAGAAGGCTCAAAGTTTTCTACTGCCTAGGGTTTAATCTGGCACCAGGTATGGTGTTTTAGTAACTCTTCCCAGTAGAACCTTAACATTTACCTCAAAATAACCGTGTTAACCTCCTGTTTGAAGGATTCTGCGACTAGAAGCATCATGCCAATGATTGGAATGTGTGAAGATTTAGCAGTCAAGGCATACCCAAGTCCGTTGTTAGTCCCCACGACTCATCAGCCTACTTGTACACTTCTCTATTCTCATCACATCCGCAGCCCGGTTTTGTCTTTTACAGCCCCTTCGGAGGATAGGACTCACTGTAAGACATATTAATGGAGTCTCTTGAGCCGGCAAAAACAGAATGCCTCATACTAAAAGGTCTCCCCCTTCCACATGTGGGACATTATATACATACAAGGATCAGACAATGGGCAATGCACGCCGGGTTCCGTTACCAGGGCTGAGCGTCCTTGGCCGCTGCCCCCTACCTTCGCTATCGGCACACTCTCTCTGCCCGCTTCCAAACCCACGTCACGGCCCGTTTCCTCTCACCTGTCCACTCGGCAGTTACTTCTCACTCGTTTCCACCAAGTGCAGCCCCACACCTATCTGACCTCTATAACCCTCTCTCACTACAAGTTCTGTTGCTTTCTGGCTACGTCACGATCCTCCATCTCTTTCCGTCATTAGATAGCCTCTCCTGACCGGCCGTCTAACTCCGTCTTGGCTAAGGAAACCTTCGTGCTAATCACGCCCCTTATTTCTCTTTTTCTACCTGTTACATCCTCTATTCTAACCTTCTCTTTGCCGAGTAATAAGAAACCTCCTCCCTCTAGTTATTTCACTTGTCCGAAATAAAAATTACATCTACTTCCTCTTTCTTACCTCTTTTTCTTTTAACAACGGCACACCTCTCTCACTCTCTCTTCCTCCTCCACCTCTACAGATCTTCACGTTCCATCACCGTTCCTTTTATAACCATTTCTTTCGCGGCCATTATTTCTCCTTTCCGAACCTTTCTTTCCTTTTGATACCTTAACCTTAACAACGTACCCTTTCTTCTTCTTGCATTACGAGATACCTTTTTTGTATTTATTCTTTCTCTGGCCGTAAGAGGCGACCTCAACTCTTTTCATTCGATTCCCAAAGCAAAATAACGTTAGCCAATCTTGTGAGTACACGTCGTCAACGGTGATGACGTTTAATACGAAGTGCCAATAACTAATGTCAATATAATTTCCATTCATACTAGCCTTTCTTTAATTTTTAATAGCAAGCCGTCATATCAATCTGTCTCTGTCAGCACCAATAATTTAAGGCCCATAGAAATCTAGGAGTTCGGCGCTACCTTTAAGAAACAAATCATTGAGTTTACAATACTGAGTCTAACGATTGGTTTAACGGTGGATTTTAGTCAAAACAAAACAAAGCTAAAGCGGTGTACGTTTCACAACTAGGTGAAAATGAATACTAATATGTATGTAATTTATACCAGAAAAACGCTTTAACTTGTTTTTTTTTATAAAAATAATTTTAACAACACAAATAGCAATAGAGTTATCCTATTAAAAATAATAATATTAAATTTAATTAATTTTGATTATTTCAAAGTCCTTGAACAAATATAAACAACACTATTTGCATTGCTTATTAAAATGTGAATATGAGATTGCAATATTAAAATTATAAGAATAATGCATATAATGTATTCATTATAAAAAAAAAATTAAGGAAATTAAATATTAAAGAAGTATATAATAAAGAAATTAGAAATAATAGGAGCAATAAAATGAAGAATAACAATAAAAAATATTTACTATTCCGGATAGAAAGAAGAATATTTGAAGCGTAAAAAAGCCACAAGAATATGGAGGGAGAAGAAGAATAAGAGGTTTATTCGGAGGACAGGATACGGTGGGAAGCAACGCATTTTTTAACTGTGGAATTACCAGGGCGTTTCAACTGCCTAGATTGCTATTATTCTTATTTCTCTGGAAAAAATATATGTACCCTGTTTCCTTTTAAAAAATAATGACCTTAAAGAAAACTAATATGTATTATATAGACGAAGAAATATATAACCATGAGCAATAATAAGAAGCAGAAGATGAGATTATGAAAAAATTCCTCAAGTGCTTTTATACATTGTAGCTTCGGAATATTTATCTATCTGCATTTCCTGAATCATTAAGTTCGAATAAAATGTTTGAGGTAAAAACAATTGGTTGCATTGACCGACATTTTGTGACAATCGAACATGATAAAAATTAATACATACTTGAATTAAATACAAATTGTTCAACCTAAATTTTGTTTTTTGTCTAAACACAATTTACATGTAAAACAATCGGACGATCGTTTTAGTCTATATATAAGGTTCATTGGAAATTGTCGAATGACTTAAACGATCGTCTGATTGTTACATCTACACCAACATGTAAATTGTGGTTAGACAAAAAAAATATTTTAGAAAGAGCAACTTCTGTTTTATCCAAGTGTTAATTTTCATATTGTACAAGATGATAAAACCAGAATAATGTAAAATGTAAATAAATAGATCAAAAGGTAAAATATGGAAGAAACTAAGTTTATAGAATTACAATAGTAGGTTTTTTGTTCAGCTGATAAGAAATACAAATTAAATTCAAATTATGCTTTACTTCCAACTCCTTCAAGGGTTTTATTTTCCACAAAAAACGACAGGAGATTATAAAGGTCCTACTAAGTATGGACCTACAGAACGGAATGTATCAAAATTTTGATTTTGAAAACAAAAAAAAAATTCATGATTAAAAAAATATATATAAATACGTATAAATAAAAAATAATTTAAAAATCTTCAAATTAGTGTGCCAATATAAACCAAACCTTTAAAACGACCCTAATTATAAAATTTAATTAATTTTGGCACGATAAATTCTTATTTATACCTGAGCACATTAATTTATTAGCTGGTTATAGAATTGCCAACAAATAGATTCTAATTAGTTATATCTGTCAGTCTAAAGGAACGATATTTTATTTTTTTCGTTCAAGGAAGACTTTTTTGTGTAACTTTTTGTGACCTCTAAGTATATATGACTGTTTTTTGATTTTTATATGTTATTAAAAACCTGCTTTTTAGATTCTTCTTCTATTTGGGGTTTTTCTTCATAACTAATTAGGGTTTTTTCAGATATTTTTTTTCTTCTAATACTATTCTAAAACTTAATTAAATGATACCGTTAGAAATATTATTTTTTGTTCGTTTTATTTTTTTTTCTTCTTAATTTTTTATTGAATTTGACCCCCTCTGTCGTAACAAACTGTTGACTTAGCAAAAAACCCATCGTAACAGCACATGTAAAAAGGACCGTTAATTGAAAAATAAATTTAAAAAAAAGGACAGTTTAACCAACCAAACAAGCCTAACAAAACAACTTCTTCTTAACAGTGTTGACCCACTTTTAAATACATCACGCAACCTCCTCAAAAATAAAATTTCGTCATAATATTTGTCCCCAAAAAATAGTGTTTTTTTTTGTCCAAGCAGATAATAACCTTTATACTTTATACTCCCTCCAAAAAAACGAACGCTGTAATCAGAATTGTTTAATACTTATTCATAAAATGGTTGACTTTAAGAGTGCTTGTATTTCTTAACAAACAATGACGGGACGGAAATAGTAATATTTACTGTCAAATATTTTATATTTTAATACATTTTTTGTTTAGTTATTACCTTTTTATTTCTTTAAATAACTTTAAAGAAATTTACTTCCAAAGATTATTATGAAATATTTAAGTTTTATTCTTATTCTGCAACCTATCTTTTTTAAAATAAAATATTAACTTTATAGCAAATTTTCAAATTGATAAAAAATTATTCGAGAACTACCATGATGATCATTTTTATTTCGAAATAAGTGAAAAAAAAAGAAGATACGACCAATCGTAATAAGGATGCTGTTTCACTTTTTCATTAGGTCAAGTGTCAACGAGAGATTTAGCTGATTACTATAGCATCAACAGTTGGGTTACGGAAAATTAAAGAAAAGAAAGTGGTGTATAAAACTCGTCTATTATGAACAGGAAAGAAGTCAGGGCGATTTTGCGGTTATTGAATATATTTAAGAACTTGCGGTATTAAATTAAGTACTAATTCATGTTTTAAACAATAAATGAGTGATGAGTGAGTATGATAATGTGCAAATGAAATACACTTGGATGACTTAGAAGAGATCAATATAAAGATAAGATCTTAGGACATTAACTGAAAAGGATGTAGGGAAGGAAGAGATGTAAAAGAACTGAAGTTTTGATAACATTTATAATCTATAGTTAAAACTAAAGTCGAGGATTCATTCATATAATCCATCTATATCAATTACATATACATACAAGTCATATTATCTATATATATAAGATATCAATTTAAAGATCTACAGTTAAGGATAATTTAATTCCTGAGATGCATCTAGAAATATAAACATCCATTATGGGATACTAGTAGAAGATTTAAATAAGGATTCCGTTTACATAAAATTCATGTAAATGAATCTATGTAACGTTTTTCCAGATGTAAAACAATGGGTAAAGTAATCCTTGTGAGAAAATCTATGTTACGATCAGTTATAAAACAAGAACCTGAAGAATGTTGCAAAGCTATTGCAATAAAGATCATGAGTTTGTGAAATATATAAAGAATGTTTAATACGACGTAAATTGATTATAAAAATATCTAATTAAAAATAATATAGAGGAANGATTAAAAACAGGTTTTTTTTTAATCTAAGGATTAACGAGTTAGCTGGACACGGATTATAGTAAGGTAGTCAAGCATGTGGGTTCAGGTTACTCTAAAGATTTTTGATTTTATTTCTCTTATCTGCTACAATGTGGGGGTGGGATAGTTACCTGCAGTATAGAACTACAGGTATAGGTATTGTTAAAAAGCTTTCAGGTACAAAAACCGTCTGCTTGGACCTTGTATACCTTACAAGTCTAGCTCAGATCCTCAACCGCTATTACTACCTGAGCTCCAACCAAGCTCTTTACCGTAATACAATATATATCTATATATACATATATACACTGATTTTTTTTCTCCTTATAAGGATTTTTCTCACGGAAAGGGGTATACAGACAGACAGACTGCTGCCCTTTATTCCGAATCTGCATCCTTTTTTTCTTTTCCTGAGGATTCTGTGGGAAAATAAGGACAGATGGACACGAAGAAATGAAATAGAAACCCTCAAATTTCAAGAAAAAAAGACCATCATCTGGCAAAATCCCTTGGAAATAGTATAACCCTTGAATTACCTTATTTTCAGACTGTTTTTAATAAAAATCTATATACATGACCAACCCTTTTTGGGAAAAATGTGTGGGAGTATATAAAAGGTGTAAATGAATCTGAAAGGTCCAGATTTGGAAAGAGATAGCTAACACTATCGAAAGTAAGATTACTTGACATCCGGCTTTGTATACATATATATATATATATATATATATGAGAAAATCTATGTTACGATCAGTTATAAAACAAGAACCTGAAGAATGTTGCAAAGCTATTGCAATAAAGATCATGAGTTTGTGCAATATATAAAGAATGTTTAATACGACGTAAATTGATTATAAAAATATCTAATTAAAAATAATATAGAGGAATCGATGAAAAAAGTTCCGTAATAATGAAGAATATTTAAATAAGATTGGAACTAACTGAAAACACAGAGTATGCTAGTATAATTACATCATACAAATTTAAACTTTTTTGTATTTTTAACGAAGAATTAACTATAAAAGTGAGAAGATAACATTGCATAACATGGTATTGTTATTGTTTTGAGACGGGGTAAAGTGTTATATTGAGTATCGGTGTATGGAGTTTTGAACGGGGCCCCAAGATAGGATTGGAATGCAGGTACAGGGTTTGTTCCTAACCGGTTGGTCCAGGATCGGAGAGCCCCGCGGCCGGCCACTGCTATAAGCCAGCGGTACCCACACCGGATCTCTTAATATATAAACCTCCGCTAGCCAACGGACCTCAGCCACACATACCTTATACCTTATATTACAACTACTATCACAACACCTTTCTTCTTCTCCTTTTCTTGTTTTTACTTCTTTTTTAGTTGTTCCCTTTTACCTTTTACTCATAGACTTACCAACAGAACAACCAAAACTCTTTCTTTCTTCTCAACTCTCTAGCCAAATTGAATATACATTTCGTTAAAAATAGAATTAAACTTTTATATTGATTTATCAACAATTATATTGAATGAAATTTATCGAACCTTAACAAAAACAAAAGTAATTTTAATAATGTTTAAGTGAATTTAAATCTTAAAAATGTAGTTAAACAATAAATAAAACAAACAATATGGGTTACTACTCAAGTGGAACGTGTAAACAGTCCCTGACTTACCAATGCGGGCAGAATGGGCATTCGCCAAGGATGCTAATGGGGTCCGAGGTTTTTTTTAAGGGGTAATTAATCTTTTACAATATATGCCGTTATTACTAAGTTTAACTCCAAAAACAATAACAAAAATATGTCGTATTTATAATGTATTAATACAATATTTATTTTCATTTAATAAAGTTATTTATTTATAAGTTAAAGTAATAAAGATTAAAGCATTAGAGATTTTTATGGAGACTTGAACGCCGAGTCCAACTAATATAAATAATTACTGTTTATTTCATTCTATATTAAATATAGGCTCGATTTAACCGAGTTAAAGTAATGATCTAGATATTACAAGAATGAGTTTGAAGTTTGAGGGGGATTTGAACGCGGAGCCCGTGAAGAGATCTGAAAGCGAGGCTAAGGTCAGGTCGTTCAACTAAGGTTAGCTGAATAATGTTCAAGGATGGGAGTGATCTGAAACCCCTCTACTCACTTGTACCAGCATTCAAATCTTTTAATCTATTAGAAAAAGTTTACAGAACACCGAGCCTTTAAAAATCTGGTATTCTATAAACGTGCTGGTCTTTTTCCTCACTGGACTTAATGGTATTTCAAATCAGATTAGATCCTCATAACATTCCGAATAGTTTTGATCAATTCCATCTTTGTACACAGTAGCTGGAATTATTTCAATTCCAATCACGAAAATAAAAACATTGTTTTTAATACTTTCTTAAATATTTAAAACGTTTAAATAATTTCATGCTTATAAATAAGTTATAAGCATACAGTTTTATGGCTTATAACATCCCCCCCACCACTCTAATACCCTTTGGAGTTGGTCCAAACCCATTTTAGCTCACATAAAACAACCGTCCATGTGGTAAAACCCCTTAAGTTTCCATGGACTTTCCTATAATATAGGTCCAGAAGGTTCAACCTTCTTTAAGCTCACGAAAAAAACCCTACATTATATAAGCCCCCCTTAAAATATTGGGTGGGGATATATTAGGAAATTATAAAATATTAGGGGATATATATTATTGGGGATATAGTGGGCAGCATCACTCTCCCATTTAGAACCATGTCTGAAATAAGGTTACCACAAATGTGTTTGTTAAATTACAAAATTTTCTACTTAAAATTTATTTATATTTACTAATGAGTTTATTATTAAAAAAGTATAATTTTAATTAGTTGTTTTTAATAAGATTTTATGAAGAACTTACTCAATCCATGAGTAAAATTAATTTGACATCACAAAGTAAACAAAAATATTTATTTTGAATATACTTGAAAATATATATGATATATTCTGTTTTAACTAAATTAATTGGTCATAATTAGTGAAATGTTCATTTATGATAACCAAACAGCAAGCGTCAGTATAATAAGATTAATAGGTATTCCCAAAAAAAAAATTAATTATTAAAACCATGGAAAAACTTAATTTTGCAATGATTAAAAACAGGTTTTTTTTTAATCTAAGGAT
The DNA here is from genome assembly GCA_001010745.2 of Gerris buenoi. Lineage (NCBI taxonomy): Eukaryota > Metazoa > Arthropoda > Insecta > Hemiptera > Gerridae > Gerris > Gerris buenoi. Next base: position 250,422 of record KZ651759.1, read on the forward strand.
TAACGAGTTAGCTGGACACGGATTATAGTAAGGTAGTCAAGCATGTGGGTTCAGGTTACTCTAAAGATTTTTGATTTTATTTCTCTTATCTGCTACAATGTGGGGGTGGGATAGTTACCTGCAGTATAGAACTACAGGTATAGGTATTGTTAAAAAGCTTTCAGGTACAAAAACCGTCTGCTTGGACCTTGTATACCTTACAAGTCTAGCTCAGATCCTCAACCGCTATTACTACCTGAGCTCCAACCAAGCTCTTTACCGTAATACAATATATATCTATATATACATATATACACTGATTTTTTTTCTCCTTATAAGGATTTTTCTCACGGAAAGGGGTATACAGACAGACAGACTGCTGCCCTTTATTCCGAATCTGCATCCTTTTTTTCTTTTCCTGAGGATTCTGTGGGAAAATAAGGACAGATGGACTCGAAGAAATGAAATAGACACCTTAAAAATTTCAAGAAAAAAAGACCATCATCTGGCAAAATCCCTTGGAAATAGTATATCCCTTGAATTACCTTATTTTCAGACTGTTTTTAATAAAAATCTATATACATGACCAACCCTTTTTGGGAAAAATGTGTGGGAGTATATAAAAGGTGTAAATGAATCTGAAAGGTCCAGATTTGGAAAGAGATAGCTAACACTATCGAAAGTAAGATTACTTGACATCCGGCTTTGTATACATACATATATATATATATATATATA